>VWYH01009825.1:221610-300938 GCA_013399365.1 Pampusana beccarii | reverse complement strand
CTGGAACAGGCTGCCCAGGGAGGTTGTGGAGTCTCCTTCTCTGCAGACATTCAAAATCTGCCTGGACACCTTCCTGTGTAACCTCATCTGGGTGTTCCTTCTCCGGTGCGGGGATTGGACTGGGTGATCTTTCAAGATCCCTTCCAATCCCTAACATTCTGTGATTCAGACTTGTATGATAAAGTATTCTGAAAAAATTCTGCTTCAATGGGATACTGGACAGTGTAAGAAGGATCTTGAGCAGTTTTCAAATGGAAGCTACTGAAGGAGGATTAGTTACCATGTGAGGACAATGTTCCCTTCCTTTTGCTTTGCTTCAGTTCTTTGTCCTATCATCCTGATGAATCCAGTTATTTTCTATTTTTCTTTCTCGCTCAGGTCTGCATTTCTTCCTGTTCTGAGAATAGTTGTCTTTTTTGTTCCCTTAATACTCTCAAAGCAGTGTGTGTTTGTGTTTCTTCCTCACCAGGCACCACCAGACATCTTGTCTTCTGAAAGCAAGCAGTCTGTATGAAACACTTAGAGACCTGAACTCAGCTGATTTTGGCCTGTGAGCAGACATGAGACTTGTGTTGTATAGGGTAGCAATATTACCAGTATGGCTGCTATTTTATGAGGTGCATCAATAAGGACTGCCTAGTAGTTTTGCAGGAAGATATAGAAGATAAGTGGGAATATTTGGGTTTTGGTTGTACAGATTACAAAAGTTTAAGATGAACCCCTCCAGAGTTGTGTCTGGCAGTGCTTTTTGTGTTTTACTTAGTAAACACTTCTTTTATGCATTTTGGTATTCATGTGTGGTGTGAGGTTTGTTTGTTTGTGGGTTTTTTGTTGTTGTTTGGTATTCTTTTTGTTGTGTTTGTGGGGTTTTTTTTGTTTTGGTGTTGTGTGGTGGTTTTGTTGTTGTTGGGTTTTTTTGTTTTGTTTTTGTTTTTTAAATTTAATTTAAGTATTTGTCAATGGGCATTGGTCTCAGGAGATTAAATAAGAAACTTGGGGTTTGTTTCCATGCCCGGTTGACAGCATTTTTCTGCTGTACAGTGTTAAGGGATTATTGTTCTCCAGGATGTTTTTAATTTGGTACATATTAACTGCTTTTGCCATAATGAAGCAAAATGTCTGAAAGGGAAGAGGCAGTTTTCAACAAAAGGAAATATTCTGCTCATCACTAACGTGAACTATTTTAAATTTCAAACCAAAGATTTCCAAAGAAGTAACCAATACTTTCTTTCTGTTTTGTACTTCAGGTATAAGCTATGGGGACATATTTTGGCTGTCTCTGTATTGAAAGAGGAAAATGCTTACTCTTAGGGAGTATTTTGGGTAACGGCAATCTACAATGCCTTTCCAAACTCTCAACCCTTTCAGTATCTCTTTTTTTGACTCGTAATGCATAACTTTGCACAATTTTATTCCATCAGCACTCCTTCCATTTCATCTCTTTTATAGCTTTTCATGTGATCCAGCTCATATTACGCCTCCCTTTGGCCTCTGCTCCCTTCATCCTCAACTGGAAACTTGAGGACTGATGAATGAACAGGAGAGGTGAACCACACTCATTCCTGCATCAGGGCTCTGGTGCGAAGCTGAAGCTCCCGTGTCTGCACTGTTCATTTCCTCGTCTCTTTGGCCTGTTTTAGGCAACTATTAGAAAGGCAAAGGTGGAGAAGATAGACACTAAAGCATTCAGAAATCTTTTGCTTCCTTTTGGGGCAGCTGGAGATGTAGAATTGGACTGCCTTATAGGAGACAAGTGAGGAATGGGTCAGTTGCTATAGAAGGACTTGAAAGGAAGAAAACTGTCACATGTTGTAGGTTTTAAGATCTTGTGTGTTCCTGACCAAAATGGGATTGTTACCAGGCTGTCTGGCATATAACTTCTGAAACTAGCAGAATGTTAGCAGATCTTAATTGATTTTACAGATGCCTCTTCTTTTTTCCTAGCCAAGAAGTAATACTAAACTTAGTCGTTGTTGCTCTTTATTAAGAAAAATGGAATGAAAAATCTCAGCTGCTTTGAGCTGTTCACTGCATCTCTAAACCAGCTAATTTTCCAACTGCATCTCACCCTGTGGTCAGTTGTGCTTAATATGCTCAGTATGAAGGGAGTTTAATGAAGTTTACCCTGGCAGGAAAGAAGTCTGTTCATGTGGATATTATGAGTTCAGGGGGTTGTTTGTTTGTGTCCTTACACGTTTCCTCAGAAATCTGAGCAAGAACAACTGTTTAAGGCTACTCTTTCCCATTTACCTTCTACACTGAGTCTGTCCCTGTTTTCTGATAGCTAGGTGCTACATTGGATTAAAATTTAAGAGGCTTGTTCTCATTATTAAGCTTGGAGAATCAGGGACACTGATGATAGCTTAACCAGTGTTACAATTAAACACAAATAGCCTGGTCTTTGGGTTCCTAAAAATAATTATTTGGAGCTATTTCAGATTTAGATGCACAAATTGAGTTTAGGGGTGACTTGACCATTTGTTGATTTTACTAATGTATGAAAAATTACTTTGTTTTGTGTGCATGTGGTTTTGTTTTATTTGTCTGATGAGGATGCATCCCAACTCATGTGCAGCGTTCACTGATGTGTTCAGCAGTATTGGGAATTTCAGGTAGGGTTGTCAAGTAATTTAAAACTCCGATTCCCTATCTCCACGGTAACTTAACCATGGGGCACATCTCCGGCAAATCAGTCACTCCCTTGCTAACATTTCTTTGCTTCCAGACTACTTGAAAACAGGTCTTTAATTGCCTAACAGACTTGCAGTGGTTGCCTGTCTGCAGGTGGCATAGGTATCCAAGGGTTGCCTGAAGTAGTTGAAAAAACGCCATTCTGGGTGCTCTGTTATAAAATAGGGATACTTCCCTTTACCTTACTTAGTCTGCTATAAATCATTTCCCCTCTTCAATATTATTTTTTTTTTTTTTTTTTCTAACCACAGTTGAAATGTGGACTCCTGAAGCAAAAGAGCATGCAGGCAAAACAGCAGAAAGAATTAGGGTCTAGCACTAAGGCTTAGTGATCATCTCACTACATTCTTTGAGTCTGGAGACTGAAGACAGGAAAAGGAGCAAAGTAACTAAAGGTATAAGGAAGACTTTTTTACGATGAAGGTGATGGAATGCTGGCCCAGGTTGCCCAGAGAGGTGGTAGATGCCCTATCCCTGGAGACATTCAAGGCCAGGCTGGATGGGGCTCTGAGCAATCTGATCTGGGTGAAGATGTCCCTGCTTGTGGCATGGGGGTTGGACTAGATGACCTTGGAAGGTCTCTTCCAGCCCAAATTATTCTATGATATAGGAAAAGTCACAAAGTGCACCTGAGGGGGGAAAAAAAAGAAATGGCAGGAGTGAAAAGGGTGGTCTCAGAAAAATACATACTGAATGAAGAAATGTGAAATGAACATTTTGGGCAGCAGAAAGAAAAAAAAAAAAAGGGAAGTGTTGGCCTTTGAAAAACAGCAGTGGACAGAATAGAAAAGAAGGAGGCAGCATGGGTAGAAGCAGAAGGAAAAGAAGTTGTAAAAGGTGTAGAAAATATAAAGGAAAAAATAAAGACAAAAAATAGACATAGAGAAGCGATGCATTGAATTGTGAAGACATCAAGCAAGCTTAAGAGTGGAATTAAGGAGGGAGTGAAATTGCTGAAGAAGGGCACCATCCCCTGTCTGAATCGTGTGCTTCCCTGTAAGGCCATTTTCTTCAGGCATTTTGGAAGGATGATCCCTTTTGTCTCCTCTGCCTTCCTGTGTCACCATCAGTCAACCTCAGTTTGTCTTCCATGCACTAATTCCTCACTGCGATTGTTCACAGTCCTTCTCAAGCTCTGGAAGAATGGAAGATGTTGCCAGCACTTTGAGAGTTAGTGGTTGCTTTGTGTATCATGGCTGGTAATTTTAGGGTTTTCTCCTTCTACCTTGCAAGATTCAAATCACTGTTGATTAGGGTAGAAGTGAACTACTGCTGACTGCTGTTATAACTCCCAAGATAGTAATGATTCACTGTTGGAAAAACATGACTTTATAAGCACAGTCTGCAGCAGCGGGCCAGTGATTTTATCTTTGGCTTTTGTAAACACACTAAAACAGTGCAGTCTGAAATCCTGCTTTACGTCCCTTTTTTCTTTGCACTTTTTTGCCCCCTCTTTGGTATTTGTCAAAAGACATGCTTCTTTGAGGCAGTAACTGACAGCACAGGCGACAGAAATGTGTTTTTCCTGTCTCTCTGAAAGTGTTTGTTGCAAAGACCTCATTCATATTCTTGTCACTGGTATAATGTTCAAATGCTGTGAAATGCCTCTGAGTGAGACCTGACCTCTTGGCCTGATGCTGATTTTATGCTTGGTACAGTGCATCTAAGTATTGTGCCTCTGCAAGGTTTTGTAATGAGCACAAGAGGAACTAGCTAGGCATACACCTGTGTTTTATGTAATTAACACCTACTGTCCTGTGTTTGTTTATTTCTTGGCTCCAGAGACAGGAGTCAATGAAACCAAATCGGTAAGTAGCAGAAAAATGATATGTTTATTTCTGAATTTGATGTCTCAAGACTGAAAATATAAAGAAGTAAGAACAACCTTAAGTCGTTATAAAAGGTAAGACCAAGAGATCTGAAGAATTTTGGATTTGTCTTCCGGACATAAATTAGGCCTTTTCTTGCCATAGAGGATGTGAGACCTTCATTCCAGTGTCTTCTGTAAACTTTTTGCAAGATTTTGTGTGCTTTGTGTGGTATGACTGGTGATGACTATTACTGAAGGCAGCTGACGGATGGACTGACTGCTAGTGTGACAGACTATAGAAGTTCTCTAGTTTTGTAAGAGACTGCTATTTATTGTCCATGTGACTACCATTGTTAATGATGCTAGTGAGATGATTACTTCCAGACCGTGTCCTGTTACAGAGTCTGCACAGAGGTACTATTTTTGGTCATTAGATTGAGGGAACAGCAGTTTAAACTAAATCTTGCACATCTCTGTCAAAAGCACTGAGGCCCTCCATGTAAACTCCCAAGCATATTTTGAGGTAGAAAATGCAACTGGCACGCGATTGAAACTGTCTGTTTGTGCTTGGTATTTAATTGTAATACTTTGACAAACGAGTTCTAATGATTTGCATGATTAAATAAACAGAATTATGTATTTAGTTTGTAACTAATGCATCTTGACATGCTTCAGAGATGTTCTCTGGTGTGTAAAGCAGAGGTTATCTCCAGTTCTGGTCATTAGAAAATATGGGGCACATTTCTAAAAAGGTCTTGGAGGTAATATTCTTCAACCGTTTCTGCATGAACATTTGCTTTTTCAGTGTATAAAGCTTTTCCTCGTGTCAGCAATTCTTCTTGCGGCCTGTACGCTCAAAACTATTTCCTGCATAGTTCTATAAAGCAGAACTGAGTTAGCAACTATCGAACAAGTTAATTGGTAAATGTTCGGCATCTTGAAAATTGTCAGCAGGATACTAACTGAGCTTTTATCCAAAACTGGTTAGGCAGAGCCCCACTTCATTCAAATGAAGTACATGAACTGGATGGAATCGGTGGCTTTGAAGGTTCTGCATTTTACTGAGTGTAGGAAGGGTGCAAATGTAACTAGCCTGTTAGTAGACTTATTCATTTAGAGTGATTTTGAGAATGGAGTTGAATCAGGGATATAGGTGACAACACAGTATCTAAGATGTTTGGATACTTCACCTCTCTCTGCTAATAATTTCAATTGACAGCAACATTTCTGCATTTTAGCAGCACACCTAATATTGACTTAATTGCACTATTCTGAGAGGAAAATATACACCCTCCATACTGATAATTTTTTTTGCAAAGAGTAGTGCATGGAAGGTTTGCAGTCCTCAGAGTTAGAGTTCAGAGCATGCTGGGCTGTTGTGGTTTGGTGATAGATTCACATCTTGGAAACCCATATTAGCAAATGTAGGAAAACATTTTGATCAGCCAAACGATTTTTTCTTTTTTCATTTGCTGAGCAGTACAATATTGATGCACTATGAGATATGGAGGCTCCCCACGTGTCCTGAAGGAATTATCACTTCTTCTGGGTGGAGAGGACTTTGGCATTTCAACATGTGATGTCATTGCATATGAAAAACATCTGGCAAATACGTGAAGCAGAACCAAACTTCTACTTTTACTTCCAGCATGCAAAATGGCCTGCTCAACTGAAACCTAATCAGAGACTGCTCAGTCCCTTGTCATGGATCAGAACCACAAGTTTAATTGGCAGTTTTAGATTGCTCAGGGTCTAAGCTGAGGAAAATTGTCCATATTATGTCGAGAATAAGTGGTTATTGACATGGGAAGTCTTGCCAGTACAGTCAAAATGATCAGCAACAGTTGCACTATCAGCAGTGGAAAATATTCAGAGTTAATTTTAAATTGAAATCCCAGAGCTTTCATCTGAACACCTGCTGTTTCCAGTTTGTAAAATACAGGAGATGAGTAAGGTGGCCATTTTATGAAGTACTTCGCCATAAATACGTGCAAAATGTTAAGCTGTCATATTTTGTACTGATGTTAATATTTTTCTGTTTCTGTAACTTTTAAACTTTCTTGATAACATTGGCTACTTCACTGCACAGTTGCGGTAGTGAAGGGAAGAAGACATACAGTCCTTATTCTGTCTCCTCTTAGAACTTTGTATGTTTAGCCTTAATTGTTATGATGAAAGCTGAGACTTTATGGAGTTATTCTTCAAGATAAGAACTAGCCCTGGATTTCCAGTTTTATTTTCCATCAGCTTCAGGTCACTGGACAGTTTGGGTTTTGGGTGGTGAAAAAGTGAAAAAAGAAGGAGGATTTTCTACCTTTATACACAATAGATTTTTTTTTTTTTTTTGAGGTAAAATAATATTAATTTTACTTACGTTTCATAAAAAATGCTAGTTGCATGCTGGTGTTTCAGAAGCCTTGCAACAATTTAATGAAACACATACAAAGCTACCTCTATTTTAAAACTAGTATGTAGAATTGAAAGCAAGATACTCAAGATTTCCAGTGATTTTGAGGCACTTTCCACTTCTGAGTTCCCAATCAAAGGATACTTTGGAGCTGATTTTTTGAGGAGCTGATTGTGCCCAGACTCCTGTGAAAGTTACTGGATTTGTGAGTTTTCTACTAGTCCTAGATTTCTGCTCTCGCAACAGTTTGCATAGTCAGAGCTGGACATAGGATGTTTAAACAGTGTGCTGTAGAGAATTACTGAAATTAGCTGCCCCCTGTGAATTGTAACCATTTCTATACTGCCAGGAGTGCTGTGGCAACACCACAAATGATGTTGTTCCCTGGAATTTAAGGTGCTGTGAAACCTCTCAGCCTTGGAAGAGTTGAGCAGTTTGGCAGCTCGGTGAGGAGATATAGTAGTTATCCTGTGCCATTTTCTCTGTGTGTGTCCTGTAGTAGGGTATGGCTTACTGGATTTTATTTTGACCGTTTTACCTGATTGTTCTCAATATTCATGTGGATATTGTGATGTATGTTTGATATTTCCAATCTCGTTAACTGTCGGTAGAATAGCCTTATTGAGAAGTCTATGTACAACAATAATCTGAGTACCTCCAGATAACTAGAATTTTTGCATTGCATGTGCAGGTAAAAGCAGTCTTGCCTGGATTGTTAGATCATTTCATCTCTGAACGTGTAGGAGTTCTGTTAAAAAAGGTACCAGTTGGGTCAGTTGTATTTTAAGCTGTTTATCTTACTGCACTTTATTTCCACCAATATGTCATTTTTCAAAAAAACGCATCTGTTTGTAGAAGGGTTTTGTCATAGACTGTATTTCACACATAAGAAGTGTTTGAAGGTGTCATTGCTCTTTGAAGTCCCATTTGTACTTTCCTTAACATGGTACAGCATCCCATATTGTATATGACATATCTACCTCATCTGATTTCTGCTTATTAATATGTTCCTGTGGTGAGAAATAATTGCAAAATTTCCTTTCTCGGTTTCGTAAGCAACTTGTCTGTATGTTAGCTAATGTTTTCATAATAATATTTTGCAGGATAGTGCCCATTGTTACCTAGGAAGATGAAATGGATGATGTCTTAGGGTCTGTATTAATTTCAGTTTATTTCATTTTATTTCACTATCAATGCTTCCTATTTTTCTGAATACAGTGAAAGTTGTGGGGCATCTTGCTAAAATAGAATGGGATTAGTCTACTGTAGGTTATAATATAACCTTTAATCTGTAATCTGTCCTTTTATTTAGAGATTTTCCTATATTTTCAATGGCTTCATCTTTCTTTATCCAGATTAAGGCTATGCTCTGCTGACATTATGCCACTCTGGCAATACAAACATACCATATCCTCGTCAAATAAACACATTCACATCTACTTTAATCATCAATAGCTTTGGTTCAGAATTGGTTTGCTGTGGTGTTTAAAAACTTAAAAAAAGCACTTGTGTACAATTCCAAAATTCCATGGATGATGATTTTGTATTTAGTACCAAGAACAGGCATTTTGCTGTTGTCAACAGCAGGAAGGCAGGACCACAGGTATTCTAATAAAAACTTTTTGGCAGTTGACTGATTAAATGTTTTCTTATAGATAGGTTGAGTTATCCTGGATAATATTCAGATACGCAGTGCTGCTGTTAAATACGAACATTATCCATATGCTTTTTCCCTTCAGAACAGCTGATGGTATTTTAAAGACATCGAGAGCTGTGGTTGCCTAAGGCCCTTCCCAGTGAGGCTGTGTTGCACCAATGAAGTAATGTTATCTATTGTACAGAAGAAAAATGAAACAAGACCAGTCTGGGATGTTTGTTCCCCATTTGCTTTTGCAAATGCATGTATTGATTCTAGGGCAAGAAGTACAGCCTGAAGCTAAAGGAGGAAGAAAGTTTTCACTGGCTTTTAAGAAACCACTCCCAAAAGGAAGAACAATTAGTAAAATAAACAAAGTGCTCATGGAGGCATCATTACTGCAAGTAAACCATAGCTTTCCACAAAAAGGTTGATGAGGTACAACACAAAGAATACAGATTGGACTCTACTAGCTAAGGTATGCTGTGCCTGTAACTTGACCACACAGTTGAATTGTTTTCAGTGAAGTTGCTCTAGATAGTTGCATGTGCAAAATAGCAGGACTTTGTCCTGAAATCACTGCAGTCTATCAAATTCAGTTACTTTTCAAGATTATCCAGTGAAGCTCCTCTCCTATAATATGCTTTCTGCCATTATATTTTAACTAATTGATTGTAAACGTAAATCTTCATAGAAAGTGAGTAATTTTAGGTCAGGGATGAAAGCTGTTGCACGGTTTTTAGAGTACTGCCGCACTTGATCACTGCACGCTAGCAAGTTCCTAAGCATGTAAGAAGTGCCATAAAAATTAATGTGTAATGCCTGTTACCTTTGAAGCCAGGCCCACTTCATATTATTTTGCTGAATCAGAATGCAGACGGAAGTATCTTTGGAATAAGTAGTATGTTTTTTGTTGTGGGTATTAGGTTATAGGCATTAATAGCAGACAAGAGGTGCTTAAAATAGTTTTGTTTGTTTGTTTGTTTTATCGGGAAACAGGAGGGTAGAGTCTCCTTTAGTACTAATAGTAGTGCGAATTTTGGCTGTAGAAGCAAATGGCTGGAATAGATATTGGTCTTTTTGTTAAGTAGGAAGTAAATGCAACCCATGCCAGTGTTGCCATGTTCCTTCTTGTATTTTTTTTTTTTACTTTGGGTAATCTGATGATAAACCTAGTCTTTTAAAAACCTTATAAAATATGTTCTGTGGTCTCCTAGAGTTTGTTTAAAACCATGTATCATGCAAAGAATTGTCCAGCCCTCTTACAAAACTGGTAAATTTGTGTCAAACAGGGTCTTTGGCATCTTGTTTTGCAAGGGAATGATTCACCTCTTACTATCCTCACCTCCATTAAATTAAAACCATAGTATAAGGGACATTATAGACAAAGATATTAATACTTCTGCCTTCATGATAATGTTTTTCGTATCAAGCTAATTATCCAGCCCAATAACAGATTTTATTGCTAAAATCCATGAAGGTAAAGAACTCCAGTTAACCCACAGTTAGCTTTAGATGGTAAGCTGAATATGTTGTAGGTGACAGAGTGGAATATTGTAACGAGTCCTGGAAATCATAACACCAGCAGTGTGAGTGATGAGTATGTTCTGCAATAGCACTTTTCTTGCAGTCTCTTCTTGAAATTGATTAGGACCAGGCAGAGCCTTTGAACTCCACTGGTGGTAAGGTCAGAGCATTGACAACTGATGCTCATAGTTTTATCATCGAAGGTTACCCACTGCACATATCATAGATAGATGACTACCGTGTTTGTGACTCTTACTTTGTGTGTTGTCCTTGTTTTTTGCAAAGGATAAAAGTATTTGCCCAAACAGTATTCTGCTGTGAGCAAGTCAGTGCTGTAGTGGTCTGTTCCTTGTAATCCAGACTGGCAACTGTGCCAAACATCTTGGCAGTACTTCAGAACGATGGCGTTTACGTTTAAGGAAGGTGATGCATTGTGAAAGCTGTCACGTTATGTTGTACTGATGGAGGACCCAACTGGAATTACAGAGACAGAACTCTCTTCAGTCACTGTAACCTGTGATTTCTGAACTGAAAAGCATTCTTTTTAAAGCTAGCAAAAATACATCTTTAGATACTTCGAGGCGCAGCATGCTACGAATACTATAAATACTGCCCATCGAATATTGCATACACGGGGTCTTTGTCTGAATATGTCAACTGCAAGAACCCTTATGAATGAATTTTTGTCCAGGAGGATAATCCCATGAAAAAAAAGATGTAAAAAGTGACTGATGTTTAGCTGAGGTGCATGGTATCTAGGTCAACCAGTCAAATTTCTGACTGACCTGCCTTTTCTCGCTGAATGCCATCTAAAATAAAATATGTGGCTGAAGAAAATCTGATTTTAGCCTTAGAACTTCAGTGTTTGTGATTACCACATTTCTCAGCAGCATTTATTATTTGGGGCTCATTTCTGTGCTATTGTAGTTTCTGCAAAGGAAATAGTTGGCTTATGAAAAGTCATGGAATGGGATGCAGCAAGGAACTGTTTCGATTTGATCAAGCCATCACACTGTACATCACCTGCTCGGCATTATTGTGGGACTTGTTACTAAAGCCAATTCAGAGTTGCAAAATCACAAGTTGGCAGCCTTGTCCTTCAGACCTTTCCTTCATTTGTTCCAATCTGATTTATGTTGATAGGTGTCAAGTGGCACAGTTGACTCTGGTGGGATGGGCCTTTGGTAATGTTTGAAGTGAGGTAGGTAACTAGTAGTAATTTGATTGGGTCATCTGCCTGCAAGTCCTGCACAGCTGAGAATTAGATGAGAAAATGAGGTCCAGGGCACGATGGAGTTTGTCTGTGACTGTCCACTCTTATGTTTCCTATGTAGTTTTAATGAGCTAATGTGCCATGCCATTGCAATTAGTAAGAGGTAACAGCAGACATGGCTCTCCCTTGGGAAGTATGAAGTAGCTGCATGAGTGTGTATCAAGGTAAATCTTGTAGCTGAATCACTGGCTTTACAGAACTCCAGTGCAGTGCTAGCTCATTTGCTTGCCTTTTAAACTTTATAGAAAATGTGATGTTGTAATTGGTATGATTTCCCTACTAATAAAATGTCTGTAATACATACTTAAACCTTATGAGTCTTCTGAAAACTACTCCAGCTGTAGATGAAGAAGAGCTTAGGTGTTGTTTTTTGTTTGGTTGTTTTTTTTTCCCCCTCCCTCTCAAAAAAATATAGAGAGCTTTCAAACATATTTGAATTGTGAGTTATTATTTCTCAGTATTATTTCTCAGGCAGTTCATCTACAGACTTAGTGAGAGACACCCTCAAAAAAAGAGCAGCTACATGGAAATACAACCTTGTTCTGTAGTGCTTTGATCCTGATTGTGCTCGAAGGCTCTCTCATTGTTCCAAATAGTGAGAATTGAGTCTTGTTCAGCATATAACAGGCCACACTATACCTGCAAGAGCAGCCCTCAAATCAATCAGTATTCATGTGTTACCACAGGTCACAAAGAGGTAAAGAGTAACCACATCAGGAGATGAGAACTAGACAGTGAAATGAACTCAGAGGGGACAGAATTACAGCCCAAACTAAATAAAATACAACCCAGTAATTTCATTTTGATATCTTAGCTTTTGGATATTCCGCTGCTTTTCTTATGCAAAATACGTTTTCAAAGGGTGGAAGAGGAGACATTCAGGAGCACTGTTGTTCATTCACATTTTTCTATGCTTCATGCAGACATTGGCACCAACAGTGTAAGCTAGCATTTAACTGTCTGATAGTGTGAACCCTGCAGCAGCTTTTTATTGCAAAACAACAACAAAAACTTAAGAAAGATTCCTTTGAAATTGTGGAAGTGGCTTAGAAATGCAAGTTTGAAAATCACCAGTGGCAGACCTTTTTATCTGACTTGTATGTGGTTTGTTGTGGTGGGTTTTTTTTCTTTTTTTGGAGATTCCAGGTGAGTGATACAGAGTGAGCTTTACTTCACATGTCCAGCAGCAAAAAAACTTCCTCAGTGAATTGAATGTAGTGTCTTGTTTTGGGGACATCAAAGGCAGCCAGATATGATGCTGTTTCTTACATTCTTATCTACGTAGATTGGGGCAGCATCTGCTTTCAGTAATTTTTTAAACTTTTTACACCATTTCATTTTGCATTTTAAACTCTAGAACTCTGCTGACAGAAAAGGCATGTATATAAAAATGAAAAATAATAATCTGTGTCTATGATACAGTTAAAGGTATCTTTCATATAATATGATCAGATATTTCATTGAAGTATGTTAATTTATTGTATGTATATATATTTAACAAAATATGAGATTATGGTCCTTACATTACCTGTGAGTTAAAGGCTTTAGAAAAAAAATGACCGAATAACGAACAGTTTGCCATAAAAATGCGTTAGCCACTTGCTTTGGGTAGCAGCGTACAGTCATTGAAGGGGGACAGAGATACAGCAGGTGGCTTGGCCATTGTTCTTGCTGCCCAGAGGTGTGCCGGCTGCTCCACACCAGTAGGACTCAGGCTTCACCTATTCACTGTATCACAAGAGAAGCTGTGAGTGCCAGGGTTAAATAACGTCCATTCCTCTGTGGCATCACTTCTCTGGCCATTAACTAGGACAATGGCCTAGTGCTGCGACTTAGTTGGTAATGTCACACTGATTTATCTTAGGATGTTAATAACCAGAAGTTTCTAATTTCTTTTGGTTTGTATTATACAGCTTTGACTAAAATGCAGCCAGTTGGTCTTGGATTTTAGAGAATATCTTAAGTGGTTACAAGTTTCTCTTAATATTGCAAAATTCTTTTACGTGCACAGCACTGATCAGAAGGGAGAAGAGAGCTAGTGAAATAAGGATGCTTTAGCTTAAAGCATAAGCTTAAGCAGTTTCCAGTTTGATTTTTAGACGTGCTATGCAAAGTCCTTCAGTACATCCGTCAGGGAAGCAGAACACTCTAGGCAAATTTCTTTGGTGAATCTGGACTATAAAACATAACTGAAAGGCATAAGTTTGGTGCTATAAATATGAGGCCTTTATTGCAAACCAGAACACCATTTAATGAAATAAACCAAACCATGGTGAAATCAGTAGAAAGATCTATTGAATATATTAGCTCAGTACCAGCCAAAGTGTGACTTGCAGTCATTTTTTTGAGATTGTGAATGCGTTGTGTAATCAGTAATGCAGCTACTGAACTGGCACCAAAAAATTATTCCTAGGGTTGAAATGCCTACATCAGTCATAGAAAGCTTTTCTGTTATGAGATTAAGAAATCTTGTGTTTTAGTGGGACCTGTAGCAATAGGACAAGGGGTGATGGTTTTAAACTAAAGGAGGGGAGATTCAGGCTGGACGTGAGGAAGTAATTTTTTATGATGAGTGTGGTGAAGCACTGGCTCAGGTTGCCCAGAGAGGTGGTGGATGCCCCATCCCTGGACACATCCCAGGCCAGGCTGGATGGGGCTCTGAGCAACCTGATCTACTTGAAGATGTCCCTGCTCATGGCAGGGGGGTTGGACTAGATGAGCTTTGAAGGTCCCTTCCAACTTGAACTATCCTATGATTCTATATAAATAATGTACTCAAAAGACAGAAGATGCCACTGATACTTGGGGAATGGGGGTCAATAGTTGCTGCCGGTATCTAACTATATGGGAAGATTTCTCTTGTCTTTGCCCCACTGCCAGCTTACTCCTGCTGAATGTGACTGCCTTTTGGGAGATATATGTGTGTCTTCTCCAGGCTGAGTCTATGGGTGTTAATTTCTTGGCTTTTATTTACTGCATTCTGGCTCCTGTTTGTTTGAAAATTTAGTTTCACAGTGACACATTTTGTAGTTTCTTTACTAAGCATGTAAAACTGTAGCCTCTATTAAAACCTGAAGTAATAGTACAGTCTGTTTCTTTGGGCTATCTTGAGATGAGTTGGGACTGGCCTCATACTTCTACTGCTTCGCTTTTAACATCGTTTAGTTGCAGTCTTTTTCACTCTGTTGGCCTCAGTTCACTTGGTGATTTTGTTTATAGTAACTTTTGTTTTGATAGAAAACAAATTGAGCCTTATAGACACATTTGTATCCAAACAGATTCTAACAAGTGCTTTGATTATGCACATATTTGATCTCATCAGGTAATGTTCAATGTTGTAATCTTGTAATGGTACTGTCCACTTCTGTGGACTAGACAACCGTTTTGGTATTAAGAGTAAAATATTAAAACACTGCTCTCTCTTTTTCCCTCTAATTTCTTCTTTGTCTAATAATTGAAAATAGCATTTAATTTTCCAAATTTGTAGATATATTGCTATTTGTGGATCTTACTTTGCCTATTTTATTTTTTTATTTTATTATTTTTATTCATTAACATCTTAATATTTCTCTTTGCCTATTTTTAACACAGTTACCAGTTATGTGAACTATTTATTCATACATGAAATTTAGGCAAAACCAAATTATTTCGAAGTATTCATATGCTTTAAGTAGACTGTGTGATGTACGAAACTGCCGTTTTCCTTTATGTAGGTTTTGTTAAATGTATGTCTGTGCTGTAGTCAGTGCAAGGTTATAGTGCACGTGCGGCTGGTGGAACTCACTATGAACTGCAGGGAAAAGGGGTTGATGCCCACCTGTTGCTGCTCACTGGTGTGCTGCTGTGGCTATACTATTAGTAGTGCCCAAGGTGGCTTGTTGAAAGCCTGTGTGCTCTCAGTACCTAAGCTGAAGCCACGGCGCTCTGATTTTACCAATAATTTAATATGAGATTGCCAAACCTATCTTGTAAACTCAGGCTCACTTGCAGTCTTCGAACAGATAGTGTGAAACCTGACTTTAGATGTTGGGTTCCTCATATGAATTTGCATTCTTCTGAGACTTGAAGGCAGTTGGATTTAGTGTCCGGGTTCAATACAAAACAGAGAAAAGATCCAAGCTGTCAAATGCTTTCTTTTTCAAAGGGAGTTGGCTCTCGTGTCCTTATTCATCTGTCCCTCAACTTCACTACATCCTCCTGTGTGACACATATGATTGTAGTAACAGCAGTATGCAACCAGAATTTTAATGAATGGGTTTTGTTTTGTTTTGAACTTTTGGATGAGCTCCTATGCATGGGGAATGTGCATATCTGACAGTACAGAGAGGTGAAGGACGAAGACCCCTTGCTCTCTGTCAGAGAGGTTTTTAAATAGCTTGCCATTTGATGTACTTCATTCTACTGTAGGGGTGGAAAGGCTGTAGATTCGTTTCTAGCATGAGTGATCTAGCAGTATGCAGAGAGAAGTAGCTGTGTTAAATCCAGGAAAGGTGTTAAAATAGCTGTCCCTTTGAATTTGAGGAAAATGTTAACTGAATTCTTCCTGTGTACCTTAATAAATTTGCAAGGGGTGCCTTTGTAATCATTTATTTATGGATTGGTCATTGAGCCAATTACGATATTTTACCCTACCTACAGGGCTCCTTATGCTTGATTTTGCACAGCATGTAAAGAAATTAGAATGTTTTATAAATATGGATGCATTTTTCAGCTTGACGACTCCATGTTGCAAGAGTGCTGATCCTTTCAGAGCTAATGGTGTCCCTATACTCCACTTCAGATAACAGTTGCGCATGTGTGTAATCTCAGTAGTTTTTAACCCTCCTAGGCTCAAACTGGTGTTAACTGGATATCAACATCTCTTGCAGACATGAGTATCTCTATTCATTCTGCCACCTCCTTGAACATTCATTGTGTGTAACCAGTGCTGAACAGCACTTCACAAAAGGTTGATGAAATCAAACATTTGATTTTATATGTTTACCTCAGTTACATTAAATTTTAGTAACTACACAGACACGTGCTTGCGAGGACTGCTGGATGTTAATATATTCATGGACACTTGCTAATCTGAGCTTGTCTTTAAATGAGTTATGCTAAGGATTTGTGGTGCATAGAGTACAATAGATAAGGTTATTTTAAGAAACAATTTTGTGTTTTGTTTGTTTTGTGGTGTGGTTGGGTGTTTTTGGGGGGGTTTTGTTTTGCTTTTTTATGTGCAACTACTTTATCAGGTGTATCACTGTACATTCACTGTTACTTTGTAGAGTATGGCACCATGTGCTCTGTTGTTTTATTTAATAGGATTGTTTTCTGCTTCTGTTGTACATTGCTGTTTCTGGCAATGTTGCTTGTGGACAGTTACTCAAGACTGTAATTGTGATTAGCTTTTACTTAATGTTTTACTTCTTTGAAGGACAGATAGTGCCTGCTCTTTTTGCAGGCCTGGGGAATCCCAGCTGGAACCCTGCTGGCAAGCAGTGCTACTTCATTGTGCCTGTATGGGTCTGAGGGATGACGAGTAACCAACATGTGGACCCATATGAGCTGAAATCTTTTCAGATGAAGGATGTAAAGGGTCTCTGGGTGCTTTAAGTAAAGGTAATACATATCTGTTAGGCAGCGAAATCTAGTAGCTTACGGGGTCGTGTTTCTGAAAGCATTCCTTTCGTAACAAATTTTGTTTATGTACTTCAAAAATACATGTAGTCTGAGCTTGCTATTTAGGCACTAGGCAGTGTGAATTAAGTATTCATCTGTGTTTTCCATGGGACAAGTAGGAACACAGAGTAAAATGTGCTGATGTCAGAGTATGAATTTTGTTCTGTTGTAGTATGCAGTTAGTAGTTTGGTTCTGTTTGTGAGTAGAGGCTGGGCCAGTTAGTGAAGTCTGTTGTAGACATTGAGCTAGATGTGATATGAAATGAGAAACAGGGTATTAGCGTACTGTTTCCATGTTCTACTGCCACATTCATGTTTGTGATTAAATACTGCTCAGCATCAGGTGACTATCTTCCAATTGAGTCGTCGTTTTTCTTGAGGAAGGTGTTTTCACAGTGTTTTCCAATGTAAGCCTGAACAGAGGAATTATTTATCTCTTGAGTACTCATTTAGCATAAATAGAAAAGAAGGAATCTCAGTACAGTCAAGGATACTTGAAATTATGTTTTCTTCCAAGATAAGACCAACTTCAGATTTTTCCATCACCGATTTATTTGGCTATGTATGTCCTAAGAGGAAAATCCTGAAGGAACTGGAGAGAATTGCAACTTAACTTTAGGCTTGCCACTTCTGATGTGTATAGGGTCTGCAAAAATATAAGGAGGGGATGCTCCTGAGCTGTGCACAGTGGCCCACACTCAATTTGGTGTGTCATTAGGACTGCGAATACAACTGAAAGCCCAAAAGGAGAGGCTCCCTAGTGAAGCTGTCTTAAATGTTGGTACGCAGAATATTCTTTCTGCAGCAGATAATTGCATGCCTTGCAAGCTCAAGAATATAGAAGAGCTTTTCCTACGCTGATCTACAGGACTTCAGGCAGCTTGATAATTTAAGCTATTTTACACTTTTTAACTATGTGTATTTTTTCTGAGACTTAAGTCCTTTTTACTGAAGCAGATAGGAAGTACTGAAAATTTTCTTTTATTTTTTTTTTTTCCCCCTCCTCACTTCTGAGATCCTTCAGTCTGTCAGGCTGTTCTTTTCAAAGGATGTGTAGAAATTCAAGATTCATGCTGTTTCGTTGAAGTTAAAAAAAAAAAAAGGTGACAAAATACACTCTTCAAAACTTAAAATAAGGAAGCCTGAGGTGCAAAGGTTATCTTCTGGGTGATGACCTACAGAGCAGTTGGATTATTTTTAAAATAAAGACTTGTCTGTCCAAAACCAGACTACATAGTCTCAGCCCCAAACAAGTGTGTGCGATTGCTTCTTGGTGATCAAACCAAGTAAAATCTTTTCATGACCTTTTACAGCTCTATGTTTTACTGCATTCAGATATTTTATTGGTTTATAAACATGACCTATTGATGTTGTAAAGGATGTCTCCTAAATATTTTGTCTAATCTTTAATCTTGATAGCTATTTTATAACCTGCCCTACCAGGTGCTTCACAGTTTCTGTAGGTCAGAGTAATTCAGCATGTTATCTGACACTTACTCACCTTGTAATAATTTTACTGGATTTAATGTCCATGATAGAAAGGATTCTGGGTTCTTCTGTGAAACAGCCCTCTGCACAGTGATAGCAGTACCTAACTGCTTCAAGGCAGTGTGTTTCAAAATAGGCTGATTTAATCAACGTAATAGGAAGAAAACAGAAAGAGTCAGTCTCTGCCTTTCTCTCTCCCTTCCACGCTCCTCCCACCTCACTTTAAGATGCTTAAACTGTTCCAGTCTTAATTTGAGTAACTTCCATTGAGTATTTCCTCAGTGAGCATTCACTTGCAGTAACTGGGATTCATTAGAGAGAACTTTGTGCAGAATGATTACATTGTTGTTCAGGTGGGAGAATAGGCTTCAGTATGGCAGCATGGATTCATACCTGTAATGTAATAAGGAAAATAAATCATAATCAAACAATAATTCTGTAACAAAATTATTTCCCTCAATGGTGTTAATTTTGTCTACATACATTGTTAAAATCCGTGTGGTTGGTCCATCTGGTTTGTTTTCCACCCACATGTTTTTTCTGATGAGAAACATGTTGGCAGGCGTTCATCTCTCTTGGGATTCCATTTTGAAATAGAACTGTTCCAGTAGACACTGGAATTTACACTCAAAGATGGATTGAATAATACCCATTATACAGAGAAATCTGATGAAATCTCATAATGGTGAAAGTTCGTGTGTAGTCTCAGCAGAAGAAGGCAGTGTAAAGATGAACTCAACAAACTGTTGAAGCTGTCCCTGTGAAAGGCAGTCTGCTTTCGCATTGAACCATGGCTCAAATGGAATGTATGCAGGCTATGCTTGGATGGGGCTTTGAGCAACCAGATCTAATGAAAGATGTCCCTACCCATGGCAGGCGTGGTGGACTAAATGATCTTTAGAGGTACCTTGCAACCCAAACCATTCTAGGATTCCATAATTTATGCTTAAATATTTAGCATTCATTCTTACCGCCACTTTTCACATCATTAGTTATTTGGGTACTTGACTTGGGTCAGCACATGGGAGAAGAATCAGCCACGGAAGTTACAAGTTGTAGTCTGGTCAGTTGTTACAACATCAAGTGTTCCAGCAAGTAGTCAGGACTTATGCATGACCATAGTGTGAGGTCCCTAACCCTGACAACACTGTGATGAAGCAGAAACTTCTGTACAAGGCTGTGTGTGCAGGACAGTATTTCTGGCTGTTCTTACGGACATTAATTTACTTACATTATTCAGGCAGAATTTGTTTATTAATATGTTTATCATTATTGTTAAATACTATTTATCTTTTTATTTAGTTTTGATTTGTAATAGGGGTATTATAGGAGACACAGTATGATAATCTTGTAATGATGCTATTATGACAGTAGTGTGGTACACAAGATCTTTACGTTCAGTACTTTGTGCTATTATCAATCTCTGAAAAGTTGTTTGGAGAAACTGGGATGATAGTTCTTATTGAAAATATGTTTCACACTTTTCATGCAGGCCTTTTCTTTACACTTTTTCAGTGTTCTACATAATTTTGTCATGTTTACATAAGAATAATGACATTGAAATCTCTTGTTATAGAGTGTCTCTGATACAGTGGGGTAACTTCTGACAAGTAGAACACTCTCATATAAGACAGTGCCTTCTGCCATTTTTTTCAGATTAAGCTAAGAAGATTTTGGTAGCAAACTGAAATAGACATACATGTGCTTTGCTTGTATGCATTCATAAGGGCTGTAGCAGACTTACACAGAGAAGGTTTTAAAAAACATTTACATTGCACTGTAGATAGGATATTGTCTGTATTTTGGCACTGCGTTAATCCAAACTAACCCTCAGTTAATGTCACAGAATTTTATTTCAGTGGTAATTTTCCTTAGCAAATTGTCTGTCCTGCTTGTATGCCTTTGTTTGGACTCTTACTTACTCTGACTTTTATTTTAAATCTTAACAACCATGATGAAGAAACTTTTGTGTAGAGGTAGATTTCATTTATCCTTCACTAGCAGTAATTGATACCAGTCACCAATGAACCTGCTTTTCCTCCCGCTGAAATAACCCATAGAGTTTCCATTGAGTACAGATATTAAAGGAAGGAATCTTCTTGAGATGAGAAAATGCCTTGAGTTTCTGGCTCCGGGTTGCTTAAATAAGCATATGCCTAAGACTGCCTGTCACTCATAAAGTGGATTTTCGTCTCCGTGTACTTGTCAATCATGAGTTGGAGTATCAAAAAATTATTGAGTCATTTTGTTTTTAAATGGAGAATCTTTGTGTATTTCATCCTTGTTTTCCATCTTTTGAGGCTGTTAAGTGTGTTCTGTTGTCTTCCTGCAACTGTGAGGGGCAGAAACTTCTTTTAAATGACAGTTAAAATTATTAATCTGAAGCTTCGAGAAGAGCAACAAATACCATTGGACTTTGTGATACCATAATAAGAGTTGGCAGCACTAGCAATGATAGTGATAGGAGAAGTGAGCAAAGGGTGTTCATGTTGGGCAATGGCTCATATCCTTTTGAGGATAGCACACACTTGAATTTGAAAGGACTACACTATGCTATGGACTTAGGCAAATGCATAAAACACTTCTATTGCTGAGGATTATTTATAATCAAAACAGAACCGTGCTTCTCTACCGGTGGTGTTAGCTTTTAAAATTATCCTTCCATTGCAGCTTTGAAATTTGTCCAGGAAAGACTTGTGGTAAATTTTGTGGACTTGTGATGGTCAGATTACTTTTCTCCTTTTCCCCTTCTTCCCTTCCTCCTCAAAGTAGACTTCCTGCAAATTTGGTTTCTATCTGGTCAGCAGCAACAGCTGCTTTGTGCTGTGCTGACTCTGCATGTCTTTGAGAAGTTCTGCTTCAGAAATTGTCGTCTTCCATTCCCAGGCATGGAATTGCTCCTACTGTGGAGCTGGTGTACTGCACATGTCATATTTTTATCTTCATTGAAATGCAGCCAAGACTAGGCATGAATCCACTGAAATGTCTTGGAAATGCAAATGTCTTTCTGTGGTTGGTTTAATGCGCCTTTCTGATTGAGAATTGGAGGCATCCATCTTGCTTTGACGAGCTTTTGAAACATCCAGTTCATTATTGCTGATGCTGTGAATTTCATTTGTACAACGTCTTTTTCAGCATATGGACTGATAAACCGCATCCTGCTTAACAGTAGGATAGAGATTTCTTTTTTTACATTGCGGTTGAATGTTCTTCAGGACTGATTAGCTATTGAGTAGTACATGCTGGCTTGTCTAGAAACGCATCTGATGTTCTTCTCTAACCATTCAAGTACTGCAGGTAAATTCTGTCTACCAAAAAAACCCAAAACCCTGAACACTGCACTCTGTGCTTAGTGTTTCACCTTCAAATGTCAGTTTGCCAGCGAATGCTGCCTGATTGTTTAAGTATGAAGCAATTGTACTAAATTAAATAGGCATAATTCATAAACTTCAGTGAAAGAATAAAATTAGTCCACAACTAATGCCCCTTCTGCAATCTAGTAAAATTTTTTCACTGGTAGTAAATGACTGTTAGTTTGGGAGAAATAGTATTCTATTATAGGACACATGGATGCATTTGTCATAGAAGAATGGTTGCTTGTCACCCACCCTTCTGTGACTGACTGGGTTGTTCTGCAATCATGTGGGAATAGTATCCCACAAATCAGAAATCATTTTTCCTTCAGTGTATCTTTAAGGTAAGAGCTTCTGCTTAAAAGAAAGCACCAGCATTCCTACTGAGCAGCAGTATTTGGATTATACAGAGAAAAAAGGAGCTAAAATTATAATACATGTTTTAAATGAGACAGATGCAAGTGATAAAATAAAAATTCATGTTTCAAAAGGCAACGTCTGCTTTAGAAAGAGTAATCTCCCTTAAAGGAAAACTTCCACAAAGTGAAGGGGAGAGTAATTATTCTGAAACCTGTCTCTGAATTAATGAGGCTGCTAAGTAGTGAAATAACAGCAATACATTTTTGATTAAAGCCTTCTGCCTCTGAAGGAGAAGGATGTTGTAAGCTGTTGTTCATTGTGGCCTGTTTCATTGCTACCTACGTGGCCATCCTAAAGCCTACAGGATGTTAATGTACTACATAGTGATTTCTTTTGCATGCCTGTATCTTTTTTTTTGTAAGAGTTGGATCATGTTAAAATGATTATGTGAGTCAAGAATAGAAGTGCAGAGCCAGGAAGATTATCTCTGTGACCAAGGTTTGCTTGGCTTGTACTTCCCTTGTACTAGCTGCAATGTGTTGGAGATCTCCCACAAGTGGGACATCATATGTGCTCAAAGGGTAGAGATAACCTGTCCTGCTTGGATATTGTTCCAAGGTCTAAAGCAAACCTTAAGTTTCTTATATGGTGTTATCTGAAATAGCGCTGTGAGTTTTCAGTCTTGTTGAACTCTACAGTGTGCATTGGTTGTTTCACTCACCTTGTTCCAGTTCTGTGATTCATCTCTGGCGAACCTAAGCCAAGTGGTGTTCAATTTTCAAATCTCTTGCAGTCCCTTGTGAGATTGGCTTTGAGCAACCCTGGAGTCACTTTGTGGAAGCTGAACCTTTAAAATGCCATGGGCAATTTTAAGAGCCATCCCCATACAGAGGGAACATGCTGCCGGAGATGTGCTCTCAGCTGTGATGTGCTTTGTTGTGCCTTCCAGAGATGCTCTGTGAGCTCTCAGGGTAGGCACCCTTTCCATGGTGAGCAGAAATTGGTAGTTACTGTGATTTACTTTTGAAGTGACACTGATTTAAAAACAGAACAAAACCAACACCCCCTGCCCTCCCAATCACAAACCAACCAACCATAAGCAGTTACTGGTTAATATTTCATGTGTGGCAGGCTTTCAAAATCCAGGGGTAAACGACCATGCAAAGGCATTTACTCTCACTGTTGTTAAACTCTATGCAAATGTGGTGGAAAAGTTCGTTGGAGGCAGAAGATCAAGTCTTGTTGTCATTAGTTTCTGTTTGTTGTGAAGTGGATAAGAAAACTCCTTACTGTAAATGAAACCTTGAGTTCTCCTGGTTGGGTTGATTATACTTATGTAATCCCATGTTTCATGAGATTACAGTAATTCAAATGCAGTGGCTGTTTAAAATGATATTGGGCATGTGCGGAACAACTGACACAAGAGTATACTAAACATATCAGCTCTTTGTTAACAGATAAAACTCCCAAAGTTCTATAGGAGGCATGTGCTGGTTTATCTTGGAGGTGGCTGTAACCCTGACTACCCTTTCTACCAGCAGTTAGTTTGGCCCAGAGATTATTGATTTCCTGTGAATTTTTTTCTATCTTTGCAAGCCTAACATTATGTCAAGCACTGTTCTTCTGAAGCTACAGATTTTACTCTTTGTAAACAGGAATTTCTCCACCAGATGTAATGTAAATTGCACAGGCATGTTCCATTGTGAAGAACAAGTTATGAAAATAGCTGTCAGAAATAATTACAGTTGATCTTGCTGTCAGCCAGGAATATAGACTGGATAATTTACTGGTGTCTCCTTCAGCAATATTTTATATAGCTCTGTTGCCAGGAAAATCAGAATTTAACTCAAAATGGTGAGAAAGGCATAAAATCATGTAGAAGGGCAAAAAGGGGGAAAGGAAAGGTTATTAATCTTCTGTTCTTGGCTTTGCATAGTGGTTTGTGACATGGGCTCACTATTCCATGAGTGCGTAGAAGTCAGTAGTATGCTTGTGGACACTGTTTTTTTGGAAGATGTGGAGGCTTTTGAATGTACAAATGCTTCCCTATTTTTCACTGACACCGAAGGATGTCTTAAAAGCCTCAAACAGCTGTTTGTTCCTTTTAAAGTTTATACCTTAAATCAGATGTGGCATACAGTACAACCCTTTGTGGCAGAGTAAGGGCACATGGAGGTAAGTGGACTGCGTGATGGTCCAAAGTGCATATTTTGCCAAGTTGTCTGTAAGAGTGACCTTTAAGCAGCCTGTAGAATAAGTTAATGGGAGAAGCAGCAAAGCTGTTGGTTGCCATTGCCCTCTGCTCTGCCATTCTCTAGATTGTAAGCCTTGCTGCAATTGTGCAGGACATCAAGGCAGAAGAGAAAGATGAAATGTATAGTTGGCAGGACCCAAAAAAGGCAGTTTGATAAACAGCTGTTTTAATTTCATGGGTCTGGTAGAAATCAAAGTGGCAAAACTATTTTAAAAGAGTGGACAATACAGCTCATGTACCCTTTACTCAATGATGTGCAGTTGATAAGATTTCATTGATCACCTCTGTTTAAATTCCTATTCTTGAGTATTTCAACACTGGTGTTTCGGGGGTTTTAATTTACCTTTCGTCAGAGGGTTTCCTTATTTCTCCAAATAAGGACTTTGCCCTTTTCTGTAAATTTTCAGTATGGTGCAGCAAGAAGATCCAGGATGTGGACTCCTTACTCTTGTATAATGGCATATTTAAGGGATAACATATGGCTTGCTTAGTTTTCCTTTAGGCTGTTCTTTATACTCCAAGATGCACAGCTACAGAAATGTTCTCTACCTGAAGTTGAACAAGATATTGCAGTCATTGACTATTACATTGCACCCAGTGGGTGAAAGTACTGAACTTAGAACAGGTTTGAAAGAAAATAGCTAGTTTAATGAGAGAAAATGGACCATTTGATGTGTCCCTTGCTTGTGTTATCTGTGCTGTTTTGAACTGGAGCAAGTAACAAGTGATAGGACAAGAGGAAACAACCTCAAGTTGCACCAGGGGAAGTTTAGATTGGATATTAGGAAAAATTTCTTTACCAAAAAGCTTTTTAAGCACTGGAACAGGGTGTCCAGGGAAGTGATTGAGTCACCATCCCTGGAGGTATTTAAAAGACATATAGATGAGGTTCTTGTGGACATGGTTTAGTGGTGGACTTGACAGTGGTAGGTTAACAGTTGGACTCGATCTTAAATGTCTTTTCTGACTGAAATGATCCTATGATTCTATGAAAATGGAACAAAAGGTCACAAAAATTAGCTAGTTGTCCTAACTCACACCTGGGCTTCCTTAATCCTGCATGTCTTTAACAACTTTGACAGCTGTCTTCCACTGGAACAGCGGTGAAACTTTGCCAAGCCACAGTTGTTAAGCAGTGATCCCCAGAATTGCAGCTCTCCCCAGGAAGATTTCAGAACGATTACTAGTGTGCCACCTGGACAAAATTTAAAACTTTGCTGTCAAACTATCTTATCTCTGGTAAGGCATTTGGGGCCCCCTAATTACTGACGCAAAAAAACCTAGTTAAAAAGGAAATCCCTGCAGAAGAAGTGAACTACTACTGAGATGTCAGATGTTTGTGTGATGTTCATATTGCACTGTGATCAGTACACTGTAAAAATGTGGACGAAGGAATAGGAGGAGAATCAATACAGGAAAAGAAACGCTTTTAAATGTTGTTTGTAGCACTAGTTTGTAGTCTGCTCCCTGTGAGGGAGAACTTATTGTGATCAAAGCCTTCATTTATGAAGATTACCTATGAGTGTTATAAACAGAACTGGGTTTGATTTGACCAAGCAATGAACCTTTGAAAAAATGTTGAATGCATGTGACATTTTGCATGATAGCTCTGAGCCTGGAGGGCGTGTGGGTGAGCTAGGTTGTATTCTGTAGACCTGACCTATTTAGCTTTGTATCTTACTGTGAAGTTTCACCCCTAAGTCTAATTCTAGTACTACTTCCCTTCCATAAGCATGACGGTGCAGCTGTGGATCCTATGCAGCGCCTTTGCTCATGTTTAACTCTGAGATCTAGAGGACATCGCACACTCTGATATTTTAGGCCACTATTTAACTTTTGGCAAAATCAAGATCTCAACGCACTTCGGTAATATTCTTCTCTGTGTAGCATGGATGTGTAGTATTATAATATAAATAGAATATAATACTGGTGTAAATGATAAAAGATGAGTTAGTACCTGGTACAACGTGACTGTTCTTAGTTCATCTTTAAGTGTCTGTACATTAATATGATAATGATGATTAATCATGGTAATATGCGAACACACTAGCAAGGACTGAAGATAGTTCTGAATGACATTCTGTGTTGAACTTGTTTGCTAAGCAATGCTGAGAACAGCTGCAGGAAATAACACAGTGTTCTTGTGTCTTAGTTAGCCTACTTGTGTGGTGTTGTGTGGTGTGTTTTTGTTTACTTGGGTTTTGTTGTTGTTGTTCTGTTTGGTTTGTTTTAATTTTGATAAACATAGCCAATTAAGATCATGATATAATGTGACCAGGCAAGCTTAGCTTCCTAGGTGCTGGTCATACTGGAGCTATAACTGTGGGCTGGATGTTAGGGAAATGCACAGGAAGTAGGAATAAATGAGATATTCAAATTCTTGAGTCCCTAGTATGTCATTTTAAGTTGATCTGCCATTGAACAAATGCTTACATGATGCTACAGAGGAGGTGTTAATGCTGTTCCAGCTGTTCTGCCTGACATCACTCCCAGGTCAGCCTGGGAACACTGGTGCAGAGCCTGTATCAGGAATTAATTTTGTTGGAAGCAGTATTGTCATAATAATCTCCAGGTCTGTTTGTACCCCTCTACAGGAGGTTAAAGAAGCGGCACAACTTCCCATGAATCTGTCATAGAAGAGGTGATGGCAGCCCAAAAACCAAGACAGACAGAACCTGTGCTTATTGAGAGGTTCCTGTTCTGTTTAGAAGAGTGCAAGCAAAAGCTTTTGTTCCCTTTTCACTCTGTCTAGTGAAGCACTGCTCAGTATTAGGGTTCTCTAATAGCTCCATCAACAAACCAAGAAGCACCAAGAGTCTTTGAAATGGTGGATCTGCCAGTTTATGGCTAATGGAGAGAGGATCTGGGCTAAAGCATGCAGGCTCCATGCCTTCCCAGAAAGTAATTTCTTGTACATTTTTGGTAGGATATGTGTGCTTAATATGAAAAAAAAAAAAAAACAGTCTGCCTCTCTGAGACCATAATCTCTGTTAGCTAGATGTACAGGGCTTAAATTTCCAAGGAAGTCATTATTTCAGGTTCAAGAAAGAATGCTGAAGTTCTCACCACATGTGTGTCCCAGAATATTTTTAGAAGTGCTGAATGTGTGCAAATTCTCTATGCTTTACATCTGAGGATAAATAGTACAGTTCAGCACAGGAACATATTTGCTGTGTTTGATACTGAAATCATGGCACTCACAAATGCATATGCATTTTATGTATCTAGTATGCCAAGCCCATTCCATTCAGTTAATAATTTTTCAGTGATTCTTGAGGTGTAAAATTACATTAGCAGAATGTGATACTGTTCCCTGAATCTTCTGTTTTTTCAGAGATAGTAGCTTCAGCTTTAAATTCTGAAGACATGCTACCTGCAGATATAGTATTGTTGTAAATTAGAAAGACTGAGAGATTGTGAGAGGGAAGTAAAATTGCCCACCGTTTTTGGGTAGGATTGAGGTAGAATCAGTGTAGTATATCACAGCTCACAGTAATCTGCTGAAATGAGCATTAATTTAGCATGAGGCTATTTTATAGCATGGGGTACTAGCCCCTATGCAAGCAGAGTAAAGGCAGCTGGCACAAAGGATTATTTCTGATACTTTTTTTGTTGCAGAGATATAGCCCTGTAAGTCAGAGAAACATGCCAGAGTCATGAGAACGAGAAAAGTAGAACATTTTCCTTGCTATTCTGTTGTAGTGAATATGTGGTGTTTCTTCTGATTGAGCTTCATTTTGGGAAAGTGCCTGAATAATTTTATTCATTTTGTGTTACTGCACATATCTACATATATTTGAGGAAAACAAAAAAAAGATATAAAAATGCCGGTATTCAGTTTGAACCTGTTTTGTGTGAATTACAGATGAAATGTTTTTATAGCATTGCATCTTGCGAGTTGTCCTACTGCAGTGAATTGTTGGGCTCATTAAACATCCTAGAGGACACGATGTCTGTAAACTCACATTAATTCATGAACACTTCAACTCCTAAAACTTTATTTTCTATGTATTTCTATCTCTTGATTGATTATACTTTAAAAATTTATTTAAAGCTGAAGGATGAGCAGACAAGCTTCATT
The DNA here is from genome assembly GCA_013399365.1 of Pampusana beccarii. NCBI lineage: Eukaryota > Metazoa > Chordata > Aves > Columbiformes > Columbidae > Pampusana > Pampusana beccarii. The sequence goes on along the minus strand of VWYH01009825.1, from coordinate 272,397 downwards.
CAACAGGAAAACAAGCTAAAACTTCTAGTCTGCATGGCAGTGATTGTCATCCTGCTCGGCAATGTCTGCAAAGATGCCAGAGTTCATCCTGAGATGCTGCAGGACAACAGCTGTTTCAGTCTGTCCAGCTTACAGTGCGTCAGCAGACATGTACAGGTGGTTTTCAGTGGATTTGCAGTTGTTCACTGGGGCATCTTCGAGGTGCTCTCTACTGGAATGCAGGAAGGGTGAAAACAGCACTTGTACAAGTGATAGAAGGGTTTTTTAGAACAAATGGAAGCTGACAACAGAGTTTGGAACAAGAACATAACAGTGATGATAAGCCAGATTTCAAGCATCCTATGGTAACCTGTGTGACCAGGTCTTATTTGTTGTAAATATCGTGAAATAATAGTGTATTGAAGGTCTTGTGATAATGCAGTTGGGCTCTAATAAAAGTGGAAGTTTTCTTTGGTATGTGCTTTATGGTTTTAAAAACCTGTGGCACAGAGTTAGAATTGTACTTTTAATCAGAATTGTTGGTGGTGGCTCAGACTGAAAAAGGCAGAAGACCCTTTTAGTTTTAGTCCCAGTTAAAACCAAAACAAAACCTCCAGAAACCAACCAAACAAGAAGAGAGGAAAGAAGACAAACAAAAAAACAAGTTGTGAAAGTAGCATTCTAGAAAATTTTATCGAAGCTGGTGGGCTATCTACGTTAAAAATAAAATTTTAAAAAAATACTCCAGTATTGTAAAACACGTGTTGTGACATTGGGATCAGATGTAGGATTTTATCTATTGTTTATTTTTAAGGCTACAGGTTGTATATTAATAGTTGTACATATCTAACATAAAATCTAAGCCTTCGTCTTTGCCATGCCCTGGAAAACAGACTATTGAGGTCAAAGGAGATCAGGAAAGACATGGAATGTCTGATAAAAGGTGTTCCTACTGATGTAGAGAGGTAAGGGGAGAAAAAGCTTACTTTTATAGACACACTTAGAAGGGCTTTAAAGGTTCATTGAGCTTCAGAAACATCACATTGGATTTTCTGTTTCTCACTATCATTCACAAATTTCTGCCCAGCCCAACTTGAAGCTCCCTGCTGTTCAAAACAATATGGAGTCTGTTATTAATCATGCATCCAGTTGATTTCATACCAAAACCCAGAAACATGTCCTCTTAAAAAAAAAGAAAACAAAAAACCACAAAAACTTCAGAAAGTAAAAAAAAAAAAAAAAAAAAAAAAAAAAAAGAGAGTGAGCAAAGTACTAGATGTTACAGAGAAATGCATCAGTTGATTCAGCTGCTCATTTCTATACTCAAAAATGTTTGTATACAAAAATGAAATGGAAAAAAAGCACTTGCCTATGCAAGCAAAATCCGATTTTGTTCCTTTGTTACTGAGGCAGCTGCAAAAAGAATGGGTTTCAGTGAAACTTGGACTTCCTTAACTTCTGTTTTGTTTAGGCATTTGCCCCATCCTACTTCCCTTAGCTTTTTTAAAAAGTGAAAATTGTATCAAAGGTATAGTCAGTGGTGCTTTCAGAAGCTGGATTAAAACCAGGGATACAGATATTTCTGAGTAGGTGTGTTATTTATTTTACTGGTGCCTGAGTTTTAGTTATTGGAAGAGTTCTTGAGGGGTGTTATAAACCTGTTTTGTAGAACATCTACCTCCTGATTTTGCTTAGCACACTGTACTATTTTTAGGGGGTGGGAAACTCTAGAAGGATTTTTTTTATCAGCAGGTTTCCTCCCTGTGTAGCATCACTGAACCTGTCTGCTACTGATTTTGCTGAAAAAGCAGTAACCAGTCAATTCCCTAGGAAATACATGAACTATGCACATTATTGCAAAGGGTTTATGTACCATAGAGTATGCAAAGTATGCTCTGATCTGTAGTCTACAGGAGGCTGGAAACCAAGTGAAGCAAATTTCTCATCTAAATTCAGGTATTTTTTGTGGACGGTGAGTCGTTTCTGTGTGGAACAGCTTTGTGACATGCCTTGCATACTGTAGCAGCTCATGCTACCTCTTTGAAATGGAGAAGAGGAATCAGTCAGTCATCTCACAGTGGGATAGTTCCTTAAAAGGGATGCCAGGTCAGTTGGATTTAAGTTGATTTGCCTTACATGCAACTTCTATTGGAACTGGAAATGATATCAGAAAATACTTAGGGATAGTCATATCTGATTTGCTGTACATCTGCTCTTGTTTAGGAAGCAGGGCTCAAACTTAATACAGGAAATTACTGTCCTTCAGTGCATTTTTTTTCAGCTTGGCATTGAAAAGTAGACAGCAAAGCTGTTGGCTTATGCTTGTATTCTAGACACATGGCTCTTGTGAGGTTCAAGAGAACAAGAAACCATGGAATTTCTTAATTTTCTGGAAACAGGAACAGAGAAGGACAGGTACCTCAATGTTAGCAGCCTGCCGGCTGGATCATCCCAATACAGGGTGGAATAGACACAGCTGACAGTAGCTTTGGACAAATAATACTTTTAACTGACTATCTGGTTCAAATTCCATTTGCAAATTAGGAACAATAGTGTAGAGCTTTGTGCAGGCCAGCAGACCAGGTATTTATACAGGATTTTTTTCCCTGAATATTTACAAAAGGTATGAGTATATTGAGCTACTAGCCCATGGTATTTTCTAGGTAGCTACACTTCCTAGCTGGATTGCAGTGTAGAAATAACCCAATATGAGGATAAATGACAAAATGAGGGTAAAAAGAGAGGGGTGAAATGGCAAGAATATGATAAACAGGAATGAATTAGGGTTGGTGCATAGTATTGGTGGTGTAGACAAACATTTCAGCTGTCAAGTCTGTGTAATTAGCAGCAATAAAAGCAGCTGTCAGTGGATGCTCTTACTACAGTTACCTGGAACTTTAAACTTCACTCACTGTTTCATGTATTCACATCCATTATAAATTGGGAACAGTAATTTCTGGAAGTTCTCCCTGGTTTATTTCTTAATTCATGTTTCAGTATTTCCTCAATTAGTCTTCTCTTCAGATAACTTCTTTTGGAAGTGATTATTGCATTTTATGAAATGACCTAGAAACTGCTATTCTTCTGACATATTGTATGTCTTTTTCTATCTCTAATAGTTTCTGTCTTTTTCTTATTGGCCGTATGCCTCTTAAAATTGCCTGAAACATCAGCCTCCTATTCATAAAAACAGCTATGATGTTCATTGCTTTTCTGAGAAGAAAAATAATGGTTTTGTTCATAGACTAGGGGTGTCTGGAAGAATTTATGAAATCACCTATTTTTTTCATCTTGGGACTAAAATAAATTCTCTTAAGTACTCACATGGACTAGTGTTGTTCTGTGGATAAAATGTGAATATGAATCTCCTCTCCACCTGCTCCAAATTTGGCAAACTACGTTTGCATAACTTGAGGAAAAATACTACGCTTGACCTTGGGAAGAGGAAGGACATTATAGCATTTACAAGATAGTCATCAAACCACAGCCTGTCACCCAGTTGGCTTTGTCCTGTCCGTTGTGCCATGTTCACATGCTGGAGATGTTCCTGTATTCTTTGTCTAATGTATTTCCAATTATCTTGCAAATGACTACGTGTGTGGTTTTTTCGTTTGTGTTGGTAGTGTGTTTTGGTGGTCGGTGAGTTATTTGTGTGTGTGGATTTTTTGTTGTTGTTTGTTTGTTTGTTTTTAAGGGATATACACAATCATGTCTAAAATGTGTCTGGCAATGTTTCAGTTTTTGCCACCCTAAGCACTTTCTGCTAGACAGAATAGCTTTGGGGCGAAAGTCAGTGACCAGATTGTCAATTCTCAGGTGCCACAAAGACCTCACAGAGCTCTCCAGCAGAGCGCCTTTTTTTTTTTTTTCCTTAAGTGGGCTACACGTGAGCATGTATTTCTTGAACTTTGAGGATTTAGACTTGGATGCACATTTAGGAGACAGTATTGAATACAACTGGTTGAAGAAAACGTGGGTAGAAGACTTCATTACGAAACGTGCCTTTAGCAGAACAGAAATATTTGCTTGGGGGAGAGGAAAATAAAGAAAATTGGTCAAAGACAAAATGTTTCAATTCTTTTGTGCATTCCTGTGCTCTAAGGGATGTCCTTTTTCTTTCTATTTTTTTTTTAGACTTTTGTTTTGCTTGCAATTTTGACTGTTAAGGTTTCCTTTATAGCATAGAAATAGTTTTTCAAGTGTTGTATATACCACAGATTAGAAAAGGCAGTTTCAGTGGCCTTGTAAGTAGTGCGGGAACTTGTACATACATGTGTGTTTGTCTGCTAGTGTTTAAGAAAAATATTCATCTATTTTTTATAATATTAATACGTGCTGTGTAGTCTAGAAGATAGGAACTGAATTAGAGTAGAATTAGGCAATGTGGTGCTACCTTCCACGTAGTTCAGAAAGATTTACATTTGTAGTTAAAAGTGTAAAAGCACTAGGAAGTGAATCCAGGAACCCTTATGTTTGCTTGTCTTTTGCTCATTCAAATGACAATTGCTTCTTGTGGTGTAGATTTCTTACCTGTTGCAAGAAAAGCCCTAAGTGTAATGGTGACTTTACTGGCTGACAGACATTTCAGAAAGGGAAAATAATCCGTTCTTGAGCCCTTGATAAAGCTTTCCACTCAAAAAACAAATTGAAACCCTGAAACATTAATCTAAAACTTCAGAGCCCTGGCATAACGACTTTTTCATGCATGCTTATGTTTCTGGGTTAGGAGAGCAAATGCGAGTCATCCGGTGGAATTGTGTGAGGGATGTGCTAGGCTGTATGAGCACTGAGGCTAATGTGGAGCTGCACTGTCCCCCTGGCAGTCCTAAGAAGCATTGATGCCTTGGACACACACTAAACTGCTGAGATTTTCCTGTAACAAAAAGGACATGTGGATTTAATATCTTCCTTAAGACTGCTCTCTTGTTTAGATGAGCATGGCCAGTATCCATGCGTGTAAGGGGAGTGATTATTATTGCTGCTGTGTAGTAATACTGATCTGATGGCACATGTGCATGAAACTTTACAAAATGTGTAGTGTTTATACTCTCCAAGCTTGTAGTCTAACTGCAATAAGTATTAGGGAAATGAGGTAGTGATTTATAGAGTGTAGAATTAATCAACTGTGAAGGGCTGGATGAAATAAAGACTATTATTTACATTGCTATTTTGTTGTGAGCTTGAAGACAGCTTGGTGGTAGGGACATCACAAGGTGTTCAAGTTGTGAGGAAGCTCTGGGAATTGAATCACAGCTGAAGGAAGAAGTCAAAAACGTGAGAAGTGTAAGCTGTGGATTGCAGCATTTTTGGAAAAATACATAAGGTGCTAAATGGGAGAGCTTGAGAATTATAGTTGCACTTATATCTAAAGAGCCCAAAGTAGGATGGGGTTGTGTTCTCGTACTTCTTAAATTCTTTTGTTAAAATAACTCAGGGTAAAATACGTATTTAGCCAAATCATGGCAACATATCACTTTTTGGTACCTATCTCAGATCTTCCAGTCCAAACTCTTTCAAAGTAATACAGAGGTTTGTCATTTAAGTTATTCTTTAGTCTTTCTCTCTCTCTTGCTTTCTGTCATCACTCACCAGAGTTCCTGTGGTGGTGAAGGCTTTCTCAAGGATGCTCGGCTTGTTCTCGCTAAGATGAACTATACCTTATTAATGGCAATGTTTTGATGAGAGGAGTCCTCAATCCATCTGGTATATCCAGGTAAATTAAACTTGTTCCTGCACTGTCCTTAGCCCCTGTGTTTTCCCAGCAGAGTCAAGCATTTCTGAAAACTTTTGACAGCTACCTGAGAATAAGAGAGGCAGACGTTTACCTGTTTGTCTGCAATATCTGCACTGTATCTCTGCTTTAATGCACTTACAGCCTTCCTCCATAACCTTGGGGGTGCTCGTGCTTTTAAATGGTTAACCGTGCCTCTGCTTGACAGAACCGACTCCAAATTGCTGCTTACCCATAACAGAGAGTCTCTCCCTACAGCTGGAAAGATGTCTCTGTGTCTTGGTGGAGATGAGGAGGGAGAAATTAGGGAACAACTTGTTTTGCTTTCTATGTCCTCTTTCCCCAAACCATTCGTCTAGAAAATTGCCCAGCTTGCTTCTTCGGCTCCTTTTTTCTTACCAAAGCGCTAAGAGAAGCTCCACTTCGCTTAAAAGGAGCATGCTAAGAGGGCACCTCTGCCCTTACACCTTCAGCATAGTTTGCAGTGATGTGAAGAACAGTTTTTACGTAGTTACTAGAAACTTGATATTCTGCCTTCCATTTCAGTACTGTAGAAACTTTCATGTTGTTGATTTAGCTCCTCTCCACTTTCTCTCTTCCCTTCTCTTCAGTTGTTTTAACAGATGGCTTATGAAAAATAGCATTTAAAATTTTCCATTTGGAACGAATGACACACTTTCCTGATGTGATTGTGTCTGATGTAAAAGATTAATCCCCAAGTCCCTCGAATCACAGAATCTTTGCCACTCAGCAAAGTAGGAGCAAACATGTCTCCGTGCTCTCTCCATATCCTGCGTATCTTCAAAGTTAGGATGTGTTGGAATGATGGGATGGAAACTCAGAGAGAGGGTGCAGAGAGCTCAGTTTCCTTTCAGAAAGTGAGATTGGGAAACAGGAGTAGAAAAACAGCTCTGCAATTGCTACTAGAGAACATGATGGCCCATGAAAATGCATTGTGTTTCGTGCTGTAATGTTTCTGTTACTTACTATAAAAAGATAACTGCAGGAAGGTATTTTGCAGCAGGTTTATCTTTTTTCAGTCTTGCTGGTTTAGCTTCACCCGAGTTGTTTTGTAATGTTGCTGTCTTAACTTCACCTAAGTTGTTTTGTGACACTTGGCATGGGAAAGTAGACTAAATTTGGCACATATGGTAACTGCTGGCCATTTCACGCTTGGGGAAAAAACAAAGCTAGGTTTGTTTTCATGTGCAGTACTGCATGTGCTGCATTTCAGGTCTCCAAAGTCTCTGCCTGTTGAAACAGACTGCTAGGCCCTCTGGGGTGGGTCAGTGTTTTGTGTGGTAATATTTGAAGTGAGCCGTCGTCCCAGGCTAATGGAGGCTGGCCACGAGATTTGAGAAAGTCCGCAGTCCTCCCCATTTTCTTTTGTCACTGTCCCTTTGTTTAATCTGTGACAGCCTATTAAAAATGGGAGAACCTTGAAGCAGAAATTCTAAATAGGTCTCCTGACATGCAGAGGCTTGAAAAGGCTGCTGTAGTATGTACAACGGAGATGCAAACTTGCTGTTGCAGCAAAGCCAAAACATGGGAGTCCTGTTTGTATCTGTCATGGTCTCTCATAGAAGATTCACAGATCAGTATACAAATCGGTAAATAACCATATAGGACATTACCTGTACAGTAGGCCTCAAATAGGAGGACCCTAATTGAATTCCTAAACCATAACATCTTATTTGCTGTAACTATTAGCTATTATAAACCTGGATAGCCTCGTTGTTCATGTAAGGCTCAAATTCCTCTGTTAAATACCTTGGTCTAAAAACCTAGATGAACAAGTGGTTCTGCTTACTCTCTTGCAAATTCCTACTTTCTGACTTTATTGAAGTCCCTTTGTTCCAATGCTACAGAAGAAAACAGCAACAAGAAAATAATTTACTTTCTTGTCAGAGTTTACCTTTGTGTTTGGTTCTTTGGTTCTTGGTTTACTTGTATACAAGAACCTAACAGGAACATGACTTGGTTTTAATCACTCCGAACCTATCCAACCTAAGTTCACAAAATACGCTAGTTTGTGGTCACCTGTATAACACATGAGAAATTATAACCTTCACAATTCTCTAAATTTGCATTAATCAGCTACTGTATTTCTGATTTTGTTTATGGGAAAACAAATGACACTGACTGTTGCAGCAACACCACTCAGCAGCAGTAGGTATGTTTTCCTTAAATATTTCTCCTCTTGTTGTTTTATCAGACCCTATCCATTATTCACCGGATATATCATTATCATTATTATTCCTTGTAGTAACAGAGAGTTTTACTTCTTTTTGTTTTATTTTTGGTCAAGCTGCTAAATATAGTAAGCTAAGGTTTTTTTGCAAATAGTGTAACAGGCATGAAGAAGTTGGGCATCAGTGAAAGCACAGGTGCTGCACTTCGGTTTTTGTGTATTAAGGGCTTGATTAATCTAAGAACTTTGTGCCCAAATCTGATGTAGTGCTTCAGGAGAAGTGCCTGTTTGGAGAAGTGAAAACAAACCTCCATGGGATGAGTAGCACGTAGTGGTTGTACTGTCAGTGTACACGTGGTGTGTCTGAAGCACGCAGACAGCCAGGGAAGCTAAAGAAAAAAACATTGTGCAGTTGTGTGCATCAGCTTGTAGGCTGAAAATCATTCTGAATTAGTATTTTATTTAGCACAAAGCCAATTATCCTTTAAAAATCTTGTACCCAGCATTAACTAGAGGATCTACAGGCAGGTCAGAACAAGGAAACACCTGCTTTTGCTGGGTTTGTGCCCTGCTTGACTTGAAGGCAGCCTTGGTTTCTTTAGCCTTTCTGCGCTAGCAGGACATACGTTCTGAACAGCAACAGTGTAGGTAGATAGGTGGATAGAGTTTGGCAGCAGACAGGCTGTTTTTTCCAGTCCTGCATTGTATTAGATTAAATTATTGATCATCAGAAACACAGAGCCTTTTCTTACTCCATTAAGACTTATTTCTCGTATATTTAGGGTTTTAATCAACACAGCCCAGAAAGGATCAAAGTATTTTCTCTGTTTTTGTAAACAAGATGCAACTGGCATTTGATACTAACAGCAGTGATTTTGCAATAAATCTTGCTTGCATCCCTGAGATGAGTAGTTCCCGTAGTGTTTTTATTATGGAAGTAATTAAAATTTACAAATGTTAAAACTTAGGAGAGGGAAAAGCTTTTCTGAATGGAAGGAGTCTGGATTTGAATTGTTTGAGAAATAAACTGTTCTGTAGCTGCAGAATTTACAGTGTAATCTGTTCATGGCCACAGGATTGTATTCCAGAACTAAGCCTCTTAGATGTTTTTAGAGTAACAGTATTTTTAGGTGTGTAGCTAATGTATTAATATGTAAATACAAACCGAGGCAGAGACTGAGCATCCTGACTTTGCAAACTGAAGCAACTGTTCTTGCTTTGAGATTTCCTGAGGTCTCTTCCATGGTGAGTGATTCTGTGATGCTGTTCCTGAATAACCGTGAGGTGTGAATTGGCCAGCTCAGTTCATTGGCCAATAACACAATTCTTTTGAAGTTATGTTACATACTGATATTTCAGTCGAGCAAGTCCTCCATAGACTTAAACAGCTTTTTGTATCTCCATCATACAATCTTTGATAGAAGAAAGATGGGCATCAGTAGAGTCTAATAAAGTATTTGTCAAATAAGTAAAAGCGTGGCTAAATATTATTTTGTTTATATAATTTGTTCCTTTTAAAAATCACCAAACCCTTTCCCTCTAAATAGAATGAAAATGTCATAGAAATTGCTGTTTACCATAGTGCCAAAAATGAAGATACCCTGAAGTAGGATTTATATCTGGATCAAAGTACCCTGGCCTTTCATATATTTCTCCCAAAGTTAAACTTCTGCTTTTGACTAGGATATTGACTCTTTTTACACACAGCTTTCAATGATGGGGTGGTTAACTTGCACAACAGAGCAGCACGTTAAGAATGAGATCCAGTTGCATACAGTATCAGAAATACATTCCTGTTAGAGCTTAGTATATGTAATTTAGTCAAATCTATTAATTTTATTGATAGTGCTTGATGTAGACAGTAATTGAGTATTTTTCTCTTTGTATTCTATAGTATGTATATCACTTGCAAAAGTCATCCAGTGCCAGGGCCCTCTGTGTTGAAGGCAAATTTAACTGAGTTTGCGTTAGGTTTGGAGATTGTGCTCTGACTTGATAGTGTATTAGGAATAGTTTTTGATGTGGTTCATTACATACCTTCAGGCAGTTTTACTGCTGACATTTATCTACGGAACAGGTTTTTATTGCTTTTTTTTTAAATAGAGGAAAACAACTTTCTGAGACAGCAGAATTTTTCATTCAACTGTGCTGAGATGGATACCTCAATTTTTTTTTCCAGAAAGAGAAAGCAGATTAAAAGCAAATGCCAGAATAGAAAAAATACAGCACCCAAATTACATTTTCTTCAGTTTTTGGTCACAGTAATAGCTGTGGTCTTACACATGGCTTCATCCTGTGCAAATTCAGAGGTGCTTCCAATGTGAAAGTCTAATTTATAGCCTCTAGCAAGTAGCTAGATTTTATTTTGTCTTTGAGCTTGCATGAGAGAATGAAGACATTCAGCTACAAATGAAAAATATGGTAGGAGAGATTATGATGAGATCATCATAAACTGATTTGCTGCTGCACCTCACAGGAGCAGGTCATTCCTCTCATAGTACCTGTTTGTGAAAATAAGTATTACTTAGGTATGTGACATCTTGGACTGTTATAATGTGGGTATTTACACCAGGTATTGTTAAGTGTGGGGGTCTGGCTCTTCGTGATTGACTTGAGAACACACGGGAAGCTGGTAGCAAGGCCACACGTGGAGCTCATCTTTTCCTGTCTTCTGCATGTGAGCTGTGGTCATTAGTAAGCAGCAGCTCATCAGTCCTCTATCTCTTCAGTTTATATTCTGTATTTCCTTTTTATGTGTATCTCCTCCAAAAGCCTTTTCCGTGCTATTCCTAGATTCTTTCTTTACCACTCTCTTTTCCAGCAGTTCAGTTTTAGAGATCTTTGCATGATTATTGTGAATTTTTACATGCTGTTACTTCTCCTACTGGTGGAAGATGATCTGTTTCTGCTGGGATTTAACCTTAATAATTACCCTATTCACACCATTGCTTCCTCCAGTTATTCCAAAAATAATTAAAATGAGAGCATAGACACAACAGAGCAACGCTGTTTCTCAGTAGAAGCACTCTCCTTGTCTATTATTAATCTACTTGCAAATTTCAGTTCATATTTATTCTGTCAGGTCTTGAAGCTTCTTGCTAGGCAGTGGGTTTCATTGAAGCTGATACTGAAAATGCCCTTTTGCAGTGCAGTGCTCTAAATTAGATATGGGGAAAAAAAGTTCTATAAAAATTGCTGATAAGCGTGAAAATCTGGTCTTTGAAGACCAATTTGATAGGATATTTGGACGTATATATACAGTCATAACTGGCAGCAATTATATGAAAAAGTCAGTCAAATTGCAGCCCTTCTTTCTTGATCCAGCGTGTTAAGGAAGACTGAGCCCATGTCAGAAATTTGGTAGGAGTCTGGGGATTGGAAATGACAATTCTCTCCTGGTGTGCTTTCTCATGCTCTGTGACTTTGGTCAGGTCTTCATTACTTCATACATTCAGGTTACAAAGGTGCTAAATGGGAAGATGCAGTACAGTGACAATATTCTGTAACTTCTTTATTGTTCTTGTTGTTTTTACGGAGCAGAATAGCCAAATTTCAGTAAAAGAAAAATATAGAAGTGAGAGCATTACTCAAAGCCTCAGAGAACTGACAAACTACAGTGATGACAGCATACACTTTCAGATGGAGTGAGGAATTCTAGTACTGGAAATGCATGAAATGACTCAAACACATTTTCAGAACAGGAAGCATTAACAATTCATAAATGTTAATCGTTGAACATTAGTGTTTTTCAAGAAGGTTTTTAAGTGACAGCTGAATTGATAAATTGCCCCCTCTCATTGAAGTGGGACAGGATAATTTTTATTTTAAAAAACAACTTTGAATGATTGTGCTATTTCATTAATTTCTTTCATGCTCTGAATCTTTCTGTTCATTAATGAAATATAATGAAGCAGCAATATATATTTCAGTTTAGCCTTTTGCAGAACAAGTATAGAACTACATGCCTGTGAAGACTGCATGCACTGTTCAATGCGGTTGTGCACATGTGATGTGTTTGGATGGCAATATCAAATAAGCAGAAATGCTGGATTTGGCTCTTGACACTGATATATATACATTTTTTTGCCTTGTTATTGAGATATCACACTTGATGGGACTGGAAACAGATTATAGCGTATCACTGGGGTTGTCCTGTGATTCTGTTAAAACCTTCTAGTTTGCAGCCATACTGTGACATGTTTAAATCTAGTCATGTTTTAGATACAAGCGGATCTGTCTATGGTATCTTCAGCTGCTATTTGATTTATGTTTAAATTGCAACTTTTACTATTTATGTATTTTCACACAGGGTTACTTTTGAAATCAGGATTTCTTTCCCATTTGTTTTGTTGCAGGACATGTAAATGTCTCTGAGTACAGCCCCAGGAGCGTGGGGTGTAATGAGAGCAGCAGTGGCACTAGATTTGGGACTTGATTTATTTCAACTGCAGCAACACTGGTTTAAACACATGTCAAACATCTGCTGCAGATTCTCTCATCAAGAACCTTGTTTCAACCCTGGATTGATGTATTTGATGTAGATGATTTTGCTGTGGGGTGAGGTGAAGAGTCCTGCCTGTCTAGACTGTGATGGAGAAGGTAGGATTGCAGCAGGGCAGCTGGTTCCTTAGTCTCTCTGAATTAAAAAGTCATGTGGAACTTCCTGAGGCTCCACGTTTGCCTTTGGAATTGTCACAAAAAAGCTTTAAATGTACTTTGACAGGCCAAGGCAATATCCATTGGGCATGAGGGATGTGCCTGTTTATTAGGAAAAACAGGGATGAGAAACTATCATGGAGATATTTTCTGAAAAGAAAGAGATGGTGATGCTTTCCCCAGACGAGAGCTTGTTAAGTGTCAGCTGGAGAAGCAGCTTAGAGGCAACGTGGTGGGTGCAAGGGCTGAGGTATCTCCTCAGACCAGCAGAGCAACAGTTCAGTCCCCGTAGGTTCAAAATTTGCATCTCTTGGGCCTAAGGCAAACACAGGGTCTTGGTTCATGATCTAGAAGCCAGTTGTGTAACTATTGTGCTGTCTAAGAAAGAAAACAAAGTTTCCTAGGCCAAAAGACTGGTTGCCAAGTTGCCCAGACTTTCACTGGGTACCAGTATCATGTAGCTTTGAGGGTGAGGAAGGACGAGCGGAAAGATTTGCTGCGGGAGGCCATATTTGAGAACTACAGTTACTGTTGTTTTTCTAGGCTGCTTTGTCTACTGTCATGGCATGGTTTCCTCTCTGCTCTCAATAATTATAGTAATAACATTGATTTAATCCTTTCAGTCTTCAAATAACTGTTTGAATAATAATGAGATAATCCTCCTGACCCCTGGAGAGAAAGATAAACATTATTAAAAATAACCAGTCTTACTGCAGAAGAGAAAGATTTGGCAGCAGCACTGATGGAAAGGGGAAGGTCGTTCCTGAGGTTGCTGCATGTCAGTAGCCCATGTTCCATTTGGATGAGTAGTTGTTGATAAAGGAGGAGGAGTGTGGAGAAGAGCAATGGCAAAGCAGCAGGCCAGGTAGAGGCCAAGCCTCAGTGGGATCTTCACAGTCCCTGGCAGCAGTTCACTTGGGGGTTGTGCCATTGGATTGCTCAGAGGATTTTCGGGATTTTCTTACTCTTGCCTTCACAGTTGCTTTACTCCTGCTATTCTAGTGCCTCCTAGTTTTGTATTGCCTGAAACTAGATCATGTGTCTGTTGCTGGTATTTGTATGGTTTTCCAGGTTCTAGCATACAGATGCCTTGATCGTGATGAAAATCGGAGATTCTTTTGTGGTGATGATGTTTCACAAGGAGGTTTTCTCTCTGTGATGCAACTGCAAACTCTGGCTTCCTGGCTGGATGCCAGCCTGGGTTATTACAAGATGTTTTTTTATATCAGTGCTGTTCTGTTCTCGGAGTTCTTCCCACCCTGGGTGATTTTGCTCAAGGTTGAGAAGATAAACTGTCAGAAGTAGGGTAAAGAAACATTGGATGCTTTTGCTTTCATCTAAAACTCGTATCCCTAGTGAGTGATGCCATTTGTCAGCAGCTTTTTGCTTTATAACTGTTTTGTGTTGTGACATAATTATCTCAGCATCAGGCCAGTTCTTCATTTGCTTTACACTGACATGTCTTCTGTGTCTCTACTGATGCAGTATCAGCGCCAGAGGAGATATGATCAAGGGTATTTGCACAGTTGAGCATCAATGTATTTTCTGAATGAAGAAATCAGAAGTTGTATACATGTGTGATTACTTACAGGGCACTGAAGGACTCTCATATTAATTCAATATAGAAAGATGAGCACTACGAAAAACATGAATTCAAATCTGTTTTGCCCTGGGTATATAGTCTTACAGATCGCTGTGCTACAGAAAGATGTTCTGCCTGGTGTATAATTGGAGGACCCCAGCTCTATAGTCATCCATTTAATGTATGTCATGTACAGAGGAATACGAGTCTTGATCTAGGCTATTAATACATATCACACTTATTTTACAAGCAGTAACTGCATACAAGGACAACACAAGAAATTGTAAAACATATTCCAGTTCATAAAATTGACCAGTCTATTGCTCTGCCCATGGTGACTATTAACAGTTACAGTCACTCCTTTGGAAAGCTGAGGAGCTGTGTTTGGGTAGTTGTGTGCGTATAATATGAAGTGTGTCTTCTCTGTAGACTCTCATAGCAAATTCAGTGAGGAACTAAATTTCCCCAATTCCATTCCCTTCCTTTCTTCATTTTTTCACTGTTAGACTCTGACTTGAATGTGTTATGACTAATGACATGTCAGTCATTTATTATTCTAGCAAAATAATGCATCCAGTCAGTAGGATTGCATAGAATAAACATCTCCAGCATGGCAGTGTAGTTATCTCTTGGCTTTCCAGAAGTCACTGGGAATATGACTAACGTTAAAAGCTTTAAAAAATTTCTTTATTTCTCCTTCTTGTTTTAACATAAAGCCTCTGTGGAATGTGAGGCTCCAGTAATAACTCACTGGGCAATGAGGCAGTAATCTCAGATGCTGTAACATGATTAAGAAAAGGTCATACACTTTCCTAATAGGATTATTCATGTATTAAAAATTAAACACATGTGGGAACACATGATGCATTCAAGTTAGCAAGTGTTGGTGAATACTTTCTTGTACTTTCTTAAGTCCTGGCCATTTTGTGTGAGATGAAGTGACTCCAAATTAAGTCTTGTCTTACTTAATGGCATTGACACTTAAAGGCAGTTAATTGTTCCTGTTGAAGACAACTATGTATTGCAGGGCTGTAACAAGGCACACAGTATTTCAGAAACATGCCTATATCGTAATGGAGAGATGGTTGCGTTTCTTTGGGTTTCAAGTCTACAGTGAGTTTACACGTAAAAGAAAAACATCTAGTTCTACATTAATTTTCTCTTTATACCTGAAAGTAGCTAGCTTTTAAATTGTACTGTTAAAAGTTTTTTTTTCTTTGAGTCATACAGAAAGATTAATGTACTCTGAAGTCTTGTGACGTATTTACCTATTTCAGCTTGATAGCAATACTGTGGTTTTTTTAATGATGTCCCATGCTGGAACACAGTTACGAGAGGATTGGTTAGTCAGAGCTGAATGTGGTATTATGGAATTAAGTTAAAACAACTGTAATAGGGTACACAGGGTGGCCTTTCTGGTCTACTGTATGGCTCCCTTGGCCAGTATCAGATGCCTGTGAAAGAATCTGAAAATAGAGTGAGTGTATGGTCACAGACTGTGACTTAGAGTTTTCTTGAGTCAGAGGTCGTATTTTTGAGGTTAATAGACTTCAGCAGATTCCTTCTTAGTGAATTTGCCTGATAACACTAGGACGTAGGACAACTTCTGACATGCACAATGACATGAAGCAGGGAGTTTCACAGTCTGACAGAACAGCAGAGGCAGAATTCTCTCCTATTGCTGATTCTGAATCTGTTGTTTGATCGCTTAATTTGATATCACATACTTGTTTTACTAAAAAAAACCCCACCAAAACAAAACACACACACAAAAAAACCAAAACCAAACCAAAACCACACATACACACAAACCAAGCCAAACAAACACACACACAAAACCAAACCAAAAACCAAAACAAAAACAAAAAAGTGTTTTCCCTTTTCAGTATACTACTCATTTTATGGATCTCCAGCATAACTCCACTCAAGACAAATCTTTTCTAGGTTAAAAAAAAATTCTCAGTCAGTGCAGTTTTTTTCATGTAAGGAATCACCGTGTGGTTTGGACCCTTCTTACCACCCTTTTCTACAACTTCTTTAGTTGTAAGATGTAAAGTAGAACTACGTGTAATGTTTGTGAGGTAGTTGTGCTGTGAATTTATACAGTGACATAATTAGTCTCTCAGTTCTCTATAACTTTCCTATTAATTTCCAACTTAGGACTTGTTTTCTTTCCTCTCTATAATATTAACTGTCTCAAATTTCCGTATTGTTTAGAACTTTATTGACCTGATTTTTATTTTTGTTGATGTAGGAATATAAAAGTAACAAGATAAACTTTGAGGTAATGGCATAGTTACTGTAAAATTTGACAGATGTAACCAAGTCATATTTGAGACCAAAACCTTGATGAGCATCAGGAAGAATTTAGAGCCTACTTACAGTTCAGTGTTCTAACTCATTTCTCTTGTCCACAAGCTAGGTAGAAACTCAGGCTGGTTTTATAATCCAAATGTAGGTAGAGCTGCGTTGTACTTGCACATCAGCAGACATACAAGATTTCTATGTTTACTTTTCTTTAATTGCAGGTATTTATGAGCCGGCACTTCTTGTATTATTGTGGTGAACCTACCCTGGATGTGAAGATTGCCTTTTGTCAGGTGTGTGTTCCTTACAGGTAAAACAAGGTACAGTATATACTTCATTTTTGCAGTTCATGCCATAATAATAGAAGAAAAAACAGAAGTGAATTTCAGCAGCTTACTGCAAGTAACTGGTTTTAAGAATGAGAGCAAATATAAAAAATAGAATAAAACATAACAGAAAATATTTTTCTATTTATTTTGATTGTTGTAGTTTGGCTCTTAATCATTTTTATTTTTGTTTTGCTAAAACACCAGTCCAAGGGTTTTTTTATAGGTAAAAATAATAGCAGGGTTCAAACAGGAAAATATGTTGGCTGTACTTCCAATAAACTCAATGATAAATCAAACAGAATAACTGTACCTACACAGATGCTTTCACAGAATTATGCAAATTAAAACTATTTTCTGTTAGTGTTTGTTTTTGTGAGACAGAGCCTTTTACATTGTAGTGTGCGAGTACAGTTTTCTGTCTCTTAATCTAGGGAAGGGAGGATAATTGAGATTCTGGGGTTTATATTGTCTCCAGTTGAACACAATATGCTATGCAGGTTCTGATGTCATGAGACTGCACTGTAGCCAATTCTGTATTTCTGAATTACCCTTCAAATTGTTTGGTCACAATGGTTGCAAGTCTAGAAGGCTGAAACTGACTTGTGACATGAAGAAAAAATGATTTGTCTGGTTTTTGGTTCTCTTGGGTAGATTAAGTTAGTTAACATATATATGAGTGTGCTGGTTTGACTGAAAATGCATTAATTTTCTCCATGCAGTTAGAAACCTTTCTTTTTCATAGCTAGCATTATTTGGACTTAATTTACGAACAAGAGATAACACCCCAGGACAGAGCTAATGTCAAGGATAATGTCAAGGCTAATGCCAAGGATATTCTGAGTGCTCTGCCCACAGGTGTGAGGCATCGAGGAAGGGAGGTAGAGTTTGACTTACATCCAGACTGATCAACGAGAGTATTCCATCCCATTAGTGTCATGCTTCAGATATAAGGAGAGTTGGGCCTTCTGGTTTCTCTCTCACTTGCTCTTCCAGGAGTTCTCACTCTTGTTTGCTCTGGTGCGCAGACAGGGAGTTTCAGGTCAGGACATTTAGTCCAGCCTTTTGCCATTTTGCAAAGGCCTCTGGGCTTTTCTGCCCGTTTTTCCTTTTTCTCTCTTTTGGATAGGCTGTTCAGGACTGGGGTATCGCTTGCTGGGACTGGCTGCTTAGTATGGGTGGAGTTCTTGAGGAATTGCCTTGAGTATCTTTTATTTCTATTATATATATATTAGTAGTGTATTAGTATTTTGTTATTTTATTAAACTGTGTATATCTAAATCCAAGTTTCTCCCTTCCCTTTTGATTGTCTTCCCTATTGGGGATGGGGGGAGGAGGTGAGTGAGTGGCTATCGTGGTTATATTGCTAGCTCGGGTTAAACCACAACAATGATTCACAAATCTATGCGTGTTTTTCCATTATGAATGAAAAATTACTTTTTTGCTTACTTCTTCTGAACAGTGCTTTATGTTTTAATTCTGCCTGTTCATAATTTTTTTATAAGATGGGACACTAGCAATCTAACTAGCTAGAGAGACATTAGGGACATTCTTCATTTTTTGAGGGGTAAGAACAAGGAAATATGTCTAACGCTGTTTTTTTTTTTCCCTTCATATTACTTCTGGGGTCCAAGTAAGTGAAAGCAGAATTCTAAATAAGAAAAGGGCTATTAGTTGTATGTAAGCATTTAACACAAAAAAAGTGTCAGGTGTTGGGAGTTTCATTTCGTGTGTTTTAAATCAACAGTACTAAATATTTGTTCTGCTGAGAAGGTTGGCTCTGCACTTAGTAAATCGTCAGCTCTAGGATGGCCATTCAGTTTAATCTCTTTAACTGTCTTCTCTGTCCTTTTTTATCTCCTATTCTTTATGTGCATATGTTTATCTAACTTGCTTAATTTTTCCTCTGTTTTTGAGAAAAGAAAGGATTTTGGTAAACTTAGTATTTTTATACTTTTTTTACAGAGATGGCTTGCAAAAAAAATTCAAAAATTTGCAAAAATTGTAAAAAAAGGGGGTTTTCCTTAGGCTATATGGAAGAAAAAAATATTGATGAAAAAGTTACTTTCACTGTGCAGAATTAATTTTTTTGCATAGTTCTGCTTGCCAGCTTCCTTCTCCCTTTTCATTAGACCACAGCAGAGATGTACAGAAACATTTCTATTTTACATGTGCAGAGGAAAGGTGCTCTTAATGATTTCCTTTTATATTCTGTGCTCCTTTATTCTGGGCATCAATCAGTGTGTGACCATGTATGGCCAGTATTTTGTGTCACTGTGCTTCCGGTTCTTGATTTAGATTCTAGTGGAAACATGCTCCTGTAATTATTCCCTTGCTGTTCCTGTAACTTAATAAAAAATGTTCAGAGGAACATACAGAACCCAATATGTTTGCAATGTTTTTGTTCAAGTATATATGATGAAATGAACAGCATTTGGGTGATTTTTTTTATCACTGAATGAAACTGTTTCATCTTTAACACTGACTACAGGCACCCAAAGAGGAGTCATCCAATGAATACATGCAAGAGCTACTATCCAGACGTTGCAGGAAACAGGATTTTATCCTTCAAACACTTATTGCAGAAATATCTTTTTGAGGCTGGCTGAATGAAATTAAATCCAGTTGGTGGCCCATCACAAGTGGTGTTCCTGAGGGCTTAATGTTGGGGCCAGTGTTTAAAAGATGTTTAGAAGAGGTTCTAAGGGACATGGTTTAGTGCCAGATTTAGGTTATGGTTGGACTCAATGATCTTAAGAGTCTCTTCCAAC
The DNA here is from genome assembly GCA_013399365.1 of Pampusana beccarii. Classification (NCBI taxonomy): domain Eukaryota; kingdom Metazoa; phylum Chordata; class Aves; order Columbiformes; family Columbidae; genus Pampusana; species Pampusana beccarii. The sequence continues at coordinate 252,854 of VWYH01009825.1, read as the reverse complement.
CAAAATGATGCTGTGAAATAATCCAAAGCTTGGTGAAATCAGTAGAAAGATCTATTGAATATACTAGCTCAATACCAGACAATGCGAGAGCTGCAGTCATTTTTTGAGATTGCAAATGTGTTGTATAATCAGAAATGCAGCTACTGAACTGGCACCAAAAAATTATTCCTAGGGTTGAAATATCTGTATCAATCATAGAAAGCTTCTCTGTTATGAGATTAAGAAATCTTATGTTTTAGTAGGACCTGTAGCAACAGGACAAGGGTGATGGTTTTAAACTGAAGGAGGGGAGATTCAGGCTGGACGTGAGGAAGAAATTTTGTGACTCATGTTTACCACATAGAAGTTCTGTTCCCATTCGAATTTGTGCATCACTGCAGACTTTCTACAAAATGTAGAGGTTGTACTTAAGTGTCTTTTAAAGGTAAAATATTGAAGAGTACTCCAATGATTGTTAGTATCGTGGGCATATTTTTCTTGTAATAAATCCTTTGTGGTGATATCTCTCTCACGGTGTAAAAGGCATAGGGTTTTGGTACTATGAAAGAACATGACATATACCTAATTATAGGCTGTTCCTCTTGATGCAGAGCCTATGTCATTGAGTACACTAGTTTTATATGATGAAGCGCTAACTCAGCAGGAAAAGAATCTTAAGTGGAGTAAATATGCCATTTTTCCCCATTCGCAACATGAAAACACCTAAGTCTGGCATTACTGTACATTGCTAGCCAAACGATGTTCTGAAATGGCCATCTTTTTTACGGCTGAGGAAAATGACATCCGCTTTTCTATTGTAACACAAAGGTAGGAGAAGATTTCTTTTTTGGGTTTATAGAATCTCATTAGACTTCCATAAGGGTGATATCACCAACAGGTTTTATCTGTAGGACCCTATGCATTCTTATTGAAGTATAGCATAATGCAGAGTAGTATATTCTGGGCAGAATAGGACATTAAGATGTAAGTGCTCAATAATAATGTCTAAAGCATACTAATTGGGTCCTCTGTGTTTCCTTCTTTTAGGTTTGTTTTTTGTTTGTTTGTTTAATATTCTTTTTAACAACAAAAAGTGTATAGCCTGTCAGACTTTTCAAGTTTTCTAAATTGTAGCTGCATTGGTTGCCTTTATGTAGAATACAATTCTATGATTTTTATTTGGAGCAGTAGTCCTGAATTTTCTTGTCTTTGAAAAATATATCTTTATTATTAGAATTTTTATGTCACAGTATTTCTGTAGGGCTGCAACAATAATTTTCTCACAGAAAAGCAGGACATGGGCGTACTGAGATGAGATATCAAGGATCTGGTCATGTACATTAAGAAAACGTATCATGTGAATCAGAAATGTAATTTCACATGCTAATTCCTTGGTACGGCATCATCACTAGTCTTTACTGCCTAGCTTAAATGATTTGATATCCCAGATAGAATACATCAGCGTTTTTGCTTACTCACATTGGAATTGGTGCTGTACTGGTGCCGCTGAAAGTAAACCTTAGAATGAAATTTTAGTTTGCATGTTGAGGGTATTTTTGCAAACTTCTCATTTCATGCTTTTAAAAAATGTCAAAATAAGACCATTTTAAAAGCTTTAATTTCTCTCTAGATGTCTTTTTTTCCCTGTGTTCTGCAAACTTGGGTTATTTCCAAAGTCATGCTTATCTGTCTTGAACAAAATGTGTACGGACTTCCTAGATGCAATACTTCATTAATAATCATTTTAAAACCGCATGATTTTAGAAACCTTTTACACACAGAAAAGACGAGCTTTATTAATTGCTTTGCTCTCCATTGATTGGTTGATTCATCTGGACCATTTTTAAATTTTATCCCAACTTTGATCAACCACTTCAATTACAACGTCAACTAATGCCTTAATCAGATCAGGTGGAATTATTAATAATACTTTAGCCATTAAAGAAACTTATCTTGATGCAGAACATCCTATAATTATGTCTTCTATTTAACAGGAGATTAATTGGTATTCATAAGCAATGAATGAGCAGTGACCTATATCTTAGATTTCTAGGACAAAAATGATACTTTATAGTAACAAGAGCTGTCTGTTTCTAACAAAAGGTGCAATTAAATTATTTGACTCCTCATAGTCTTTATTTGTAAAAGAGAGAATCTTTTTATTAGCTGTTGCCTTCACAGTGAATACTGGAATTATATAATTGTATTGAGGTTTTTTGTTTGTTTTTTAATATTTAATCTGTAGCATAGTAATGTGCCTCTTTACAGCAATGTGTCTTCTTTTACAGCAAACCATGATATGCATTGGGGCATAGCTTTTTGTGTAGTCAGTCTTCTTACTACCCTGCTTGCATACTAGAAGAAAACTTCTTAAAAATACTCAGTATTTCACTGTAGTTACAGTTTCCTGAGAAGTGTAAGCCATTTGAGATATACTGTCTTACCAATACATGCAGTAAATAAAGAGGTACTGTTAATCCCATCTTGGCTCTCACTGTGTGCTTCTACGTTCCCTTCACTACTATTGATAAGTTGAGTGTACTTTCATTTTTTAGTGTCGCGATGTTTTGGCCAACTTTTAGTGATCCCATTTCTCTTTCCTAATCTTAATTGTATCTTGCTTTTCCCCGTGTTGCTGGCTCTCTTTCAAATCTGAGGCCTTGGAACAAATACATTAATACAAACTGCAGTGTTCCTTCTCATTTCTCCTGTGAGATGTGGGTGCAGCCGCTGCTTTCCTCTGTTTTGACACAGCTTCACAGTGTGTCTTTGCTGCTTCCTGTTTCTAGAGCTGTGCTTGAATAAGATGGTTTCCAAACATCTTTACCTTAACTTTCTCACCTACTCGTAAATCTTTATTTCCTGAAGTTTTGGCTACATATTCTGTTTGGATCACTGATTAAGTTCCTGTCTATAAAGAAACCTCAGTCTCAAGGAATCTTTTCTCTCAGTGCTTCTTCATCAGTCTTCTCATCCTTACCTTCTTTGGTATGATAACCAGGGTTGGATGTTACCTGTGCGTCATTGTTGATTTTTTTTTTTTCCCCCAGGCATCTGGGGAATGAGGAATCATTTTGAACTAGTTGTTTTGTTGTGCAGATACTCACATATTTAAAATCTCTCAGAAATCTGACCCAAAATGAAGCAGACACCTTTGGGTCACAGTGACTTCTGAGCAACATGTCATATCACAGATACGAATGAACTACAAAAATCGTGTGCCTGTAATGAAGAAGCAATTAAAAGTAGTTAAAGCTCAGTGAACATGTGGAGGGCAAGTGAAGAATATGTAAGCAGTGCTTTGCTTTGTGTTTTGAGAAGATACTGATGAAAAGGAAACAGAAGGCAGACCTGCTTGTTCTTGTATAATCAGAACTAAGAGCCGGTTCTAAAGCTACTGAGGTTTTGGTATCTCCTAAGAGGTTAAACAATTACAGTGTATTTAGAACAAAACAGCCCGAAAAATAGCAACAGCAGAAAACAAGAGGAAAAATGAAAACCAACAACAACCAACCAACACAAATAAGATACTCCATTGAATAAGAGTTTTAAATAGAAAAAGAAATACTCCATTGAAAAAGAGTTTAAAATAGTTTTAAAATAGAATGAACAAAGCAAATATAATAAAAAAATTGAATGATTAATCAAGCAAGGTTAAGTTGTTTGCATGGGTCATGTGGCTACTCGAAAGGCTGACTTCATAAAAGAGGGTAGATTGTGTCTGGGGGCTAGGGCAAGACTGCTGCAGAGAGATTAAAAGAAGGCAGAGAATTAACCTGTGGGAAGGAAAAAAAACCTACTGAAAACACACTAAAATCAGGAGGACTGGGTGACTAATACAATCCTTGTGGGATGGGAGTGAGATGTAAGAATGATAAGATAAAAGTCTGTAATACTGCACACAGGTGAAGCAGGGCTTGCCTGTAGATACGTTTTTGGAGCCGCCAAGATGATTCTGAGGATTTTGTCATGTTTCAGAATTTCAATTTGTATAATCTCAACGTTGGATTTAAGGTCGAATTGTAGCTTTAAAATGTTATCCTTTTGGATCCTGAGGGAGGCAAAGGCATCTGCCTCTGAAACGTGCTGTCCTCCAGGCCAGTTTCTTTGTCTGAGATGGGAGGAGGCAGTGGGGGGCCCCTGGGGAGCGACTGCGATTGCTGGCTCAGAACAATCCTCTCCTGTTCATCTTCAGGCACTGTGCCAACTGCAGATGAGGAGTCAGCTTTTCAGTCTTCCATCTCGTTCTCTTCCTTGCTTGCATTCAACACATCTGGAGTCATTTAGTTGTTTTCAGTAGCCTTGAGTCATAGCACCCTTAAAAGTTGATGTGGTCCTGTAAGTATTTCTGTGTAGAAACAGGGAAGGATGCTAGTGTTGGAGTAATGTTTCCCCTCGGTTGATGCCTGGTAACAAACTCTGACAGCACTCAATATCTTGGGAAGTGCGAAGGAGAGTAATTTAACTTAAACTGCCATTAGCATGGTTTGTATTTATAAAATTTTAGATGTATGAGATATTAAGCTGTAAGAAATCGTGATATTTTAGGCTTGTTGAGAATAGGAGGAATGGTGTTCAGAAACAGTGGTCTGGCAGTGAAAAACAGTTAATATAGTTCTTTTATGGGGTAGAAACAGACAAATGGGGATCTAAGGAAACAATTCATAATACAGACAATAACATCATTTTGTTTCTGTTGGGCTTTTTAACCCTCTCTTTTGCTCTCTATGCATAAAACGAAACAAAAGTAAAATAATGTGTCCTGTAGCTGTGTGTGAGGCATTGAGTTATTTGAGTTTCACTGGATTTATAAGTAGATGTTCTTTAAAAACAAAATATATGTTCTTCAAGTATTTAGTAATGGTGAAGGTATCTTCTTCTTTGTCTCAAATGCTTGAGACTCGACGGTTCTGTTCTTCTCCGCAATTGTTAGGATATTAAGCAAGCATCATTGCAGATATGGCTATGTGCTTAAGTGACCCAACANTCTGTGTAGAAACAAGGAAGGATGCTAGTGTTAGAATAATGTTTCCCCTCGGTTGATGCCTGGTAACAAACTCTGGCAGCACTCAATGTCTTGGGAAGTGCGAAGGAGAGTAATTTGGCTTAAACTGCCATTAGCATGGTTTGTATTTATAAAATTTTAGATGTATGAGATATTAAGCTGTAAGAAATTGTGATATTTTAGGCTTGTTGAGAATAGGAGGAATGGTGTTCAGAAACAGTGGTCTGGCAGTGAAAAACAGTTAATATAGTTCTTTTATGGGGTAGAAACAGACAAATGGGGATCTAAGGAAACAATTCATAATACAGACAATAACATCATTTTGTTTCTGTTGGGCTTTTTAACCCTCTCTTTTGCTCTCTATGCATAAAACAAAACAAAAGTAAAATAATGTGTCTTGTAGCTGTGCGTGAGGCATTAAGTTATTTGAGTTTCACTGAATTTATAAGTAGATGCTCTTTGAAAACAAAATATATGTTCTTGAAGTATTTAGTAATGGTGAAGGTGTCTTTTTCTTCATCTCAAATGCTTGAGACTCGACAGTTCTGTTCTTCTCCCCAATTGTTAGGATATTAAGCAAGCATCATTGCAGATATGGCTATGTGCTTAAGTGACCCAACAAGGAGAGGTATGTTTTCAGTTCTGAAAAACTTTTTCTTCTCTGAGTTTCTCAGTATAGTGGAAGGAGAATGGCTATTACGTCTGTGTTAGAATTTTTCAGTTAGTTACTGGCGAAAGAAGTTAATGGTGCATGCATCCTTGTACACGCGAAGTAAAAGTTAAGTTCTAGTCAGTGTAGGATAACGAAATTGCGTTGCCCATACGTTTATGGAAACTAAGAACAAATAGCACTCAGATGCATACTTTGTCTCTGAGGAATAATCTTTCATGTTACACAGAGGTCTGTGAAACTAGATGTGTTTTGTTTAAAGTACAAAGAATGGAGAAATTCGCTTTTGTTTCACACCTGCAATGTTTATTATTACATTGGGGCCTCAGTGTTGTAGCTTGCCCAAGTTCATTTGAAGCTCACCTAAAAATGTATGAGCTCAGTGAAATTCACTTTCCTAGAAGACCTGTGTGATACCTTTTGCATCTTCATTGTGATATCATAAGAAGTAAACCTGATCACCTTGTATATGTATACCCTCCCTTTCCCCAGCTAATTCTTCATGAAGTGCTAATTGCTAGTTTCTTAAGATGTCAGTATGAATCAAATTTGGAAAATGTTTTGGTTCAGGTGTGTATACAGAGGAGCATATACTGGAAATTCATAGCCATGTGTTCCTTTCTGCTGTCAGACAATCAAAGCTTTAACTTAAGCTGCTGGTACAGAACTTGTGAGCATTAAAGTAAAACCTTTTCCAAAATAGCTTACGTGGTATAGATGGGGTGGCAGGTGACAAAAAGAAAAGGAGGGGGGATATTAACTGCTAAACCAACACCAAAGTTTCCGGTAGGGGCTTGAGTAAGCACTGAAAATGTAACAGAACAAGACCAAAATGTGGTGTGTAGGTTTCTTGAAGATCAGCAATGTGGATTTGAAGGCTTTGAGAAAAATCTTTTCATCAAAGCTTGAAACCGAAGCAGACATTGAAGTGCTCTTATTAAAAGTATGAACTTTTTCGTTCCAAAGGCCAAAGCCTTTTTAGCTGAATTTTAGAGTGAAACAAAACTCTCATTTCACTGTTTTTATTGAGGAAGTGGCTGTTGTGTCAGCTGACAAATGGTTTATGATTTGATTACATGTCATCTCAGTTTGGAGATCTGATCAGATATGATTAATCCAATAACGCTGTTAATTCATTGATTTGGGATTTGATTAAATTACAAACATAACAAAGATAATTATTTATTCATCTCCTGGTTCTTATGAAAGTAAGCAGTATTTTTGGCTTATGCAGTAGGGTTATTGTGTTTTAATTTTGATTATCTAGGCTTTGGTAAAAATAAGAAGAATATAGAGAGTAGTTTTTGGTATTTTGTTAGCAGTGGGATTTTAAAGGGAGAAGGCAAATCAGTAGATGATCTGAAGACTGGTTGGCCCGTCCAGAAAGCTGAAGTGTTTGTCACTCAGAGGAGGAATTCTGGCTTGGAGTGAACTTCAAACTAAATCAGCATGTCTTTAATTTTATAAGTAATTCTTGGTGTTGGTCTTTTCTTTCAAAGCTCCTTATGGCTCACAGATATATTTATTATTTTTTTTTTTTTTTTTTTTTAGGTTGACAGTCTTAAGAGAAAAATATTAATCTAAAAACAAAAAAAAATTTAAAAAATCCAGAAAAATGAGATGGTCTTTACCTTTCCTGCTTGCACACAGTTAGGAGTGGATTGTTGTAGAATGGTCTGTTTCCCACTGGTCCTAAGGACACTTCTGTGTCTTATGGTTTGTGGTCTTCTGCGCCCCATTGATCAATATAACTTAATTGCTGCTGAAGTGATTGCATACATTAATTATCCACACAACTGAGGTACTACAGAGTGGTTCTCCTGAGCTGTTTTAATTGATTTTTAAGACATTCTTGGATTTAAAATAACCACCATCTGGAACTGTGGTAGTTCAGAAATTGCACTGTAAGCAGCATGGAATTCCTGAGGCCAGCAGTTCACAGGCTCAGTCTGACTTTAAAAAAAATGAATTTTTATGTGTACAGGATACTAAGGTAGAATGACGAAGTGTCTTTTCCTATGTAGCTCCATACCATATGTTGAACTGTAGGGTAGCTTGGGAGTGAGGGTGCAAACAAGTCATGGCTGGCCTGGCTCACTCAAGACTTAACACAGTCATCTGGCTTGTTTAAAAAAGTCGCTGTATCTGTATTTCCAGAGAAGCTAGCCACAAGTCAGGATCGCTAAGGAATAAAATTATTATGCTGATGCTTCATATAACATTGGTTTCAGAGTACTGGGTGCTAATGCTGAAGATTGTCTGCATTGTTCTGATAATGACATCAGAAAAACACAAGCTGCAAATGTGTTTGTCTAGCCAGATGGAACTGGAATTATTTCCTGTCTGTCAGGAGCATATTACTAAAATAAAGTCTCTCGGTTCCAGGTCTGTTATGAATAGCTGAGCTGGCCAGATTTATGCATCTCTCTTCATGTAGCGGAAGGAGTTTTAAAATTAAGGCTACGTACTGTGAATCAGATGCAGTCTGGAATTATGTCCCTTTACATTGAAAAAATAATAGTTGCCAAATCAACTTTACGTTTTTCCCTGCCCCATCAAAATTTGACATAGAATTCTGTAGTCTTAAAACGTGGCTGATTATTCGGATTTTTTGGAGAAAGCAATTACAGTAGAGCAAATCAGAAAGTTTAGAAGCTGCGTTTGCGAGGACTGAAAATGAATGGACAGGCAGAGAAAGACACACGCAGCAGGAAAGTATATTTGAGATTTGCTTCTGTTTATAGAAGGTATTTGGAAAAGCCTTGTCTTCCGTAAGTCAATTATCAAATACTTGAGGATAGATCTGTTGTCACATGTCAAACTTTTGCATCCTGTGCTCAGCATCACATAGTGCAGGATCCAAAATTACGAACACTGAATTCTGATTTTTAGCTCAAAGTTATTATGTGCTTTGCTGAACTGAGCCCACTAGTAGTCATGAAATAGTTATAATGTAACTTTTTCTATTGTAATTAACCAAATTTGGGCAAGGTCACAGCTCTGCAGTGCTGGCTTTAGTGCAAGCCTAAAATGTCTACAGTAACTTCTCTTTGTGTCATGAAAATTAACCTTTGCTTAGGACTAATGCATTTGTCAGGTCACAAGAGCAACTTTTATGTTGTTAAAACCCCAGAACCTGGGAGGATCTTCTGAGCTAGTGCATAGTCTCCGTGATACCGAACCATGTCAGGTCGTAGTTCATCTCATAAACTGCTGTTTCTTCTGCAGCTCCTGTTGAAAGGTTCTCAGGGCCTTTATCATATGCTCAGGGAAAGCTTTAGCGCTCATGTGAATGGACTTACTTGCTTTATCTGACCAATGACAAAGAGCCTAATTCCTGTGTCTCTTGTCCCGTTTCTACATTGATCTCAGCATTTCATTTTAAAATAAGATATTTATGGCAGTACAAATGAGGGCAGAATCAGCACGAATACATAAGCCAGTAGTCATAAAGCAGCAGTGATGAAAGGCAGAGACCAGTAGTCGAGGGTAAGTGTCACAAACATTGGCTGGAGAATTCGCTAGCTTTCTTTCATTGGTGGCTTTTTATTGTAACTTCCTGGATGAAAGAGGGTTTGATAAAGTCTTCAGGAACATGTGGGGATTCATATGTAGATCTATGAAAATGACTCTAAAATGACAAGAACTTACATTGAAAGATTAGATTGTGTTTCATCAGTATTCTGATGTTTTACCAGCCTTGGTTTCTGTGTTTTTTCCCCTCCTCCCTTCCCCGTTTTCCTTCTTTTGTGCAACAGGGATTTGGGAAACAAGTGGATGTGTCATATATTGCCAAACATTACAACATGAGCAAAAGCAAAGTTGACAACCAGTTCTACAGCGTGGAAGTAGGTGACTCGACCTTCACAGTTCTCAAACGCTACCAGAACTTGAAACCTATTGGCTCTGGGGCTCAGGGAATAGTTTGGTAAGTATCAGCAGTTTTTCTTATGCTTTTAAATAGGATTTGCCTTTTACATTTCTTCACAGTTTGCTAGCCACAGACATTGTCTAAAATTGCAAAAATAGCAGTCAGGCAAGAGACATCCTGAGGCAGAAGGAGCCTAGTGGTTCTCTAATAAATTCTGCTGGTGAGAATGATAGCACTGGGTTTGTTTCTCCATATACCAAAATGTAACTAGCTAGATAGCAAGAGAAAGATCTTATCATAATTGACAACTGTGGCACTATTTCTAGAGGCAGTGCAAATAATATGCCAAGTAAACCCTGCAATTTTAGTCTTTGTACAGTAAAAGTCACTGAGAGCAATATAGAAACTTGTCACATCCCATAACATTCTCAAGTATTCAGAATGGAAGCCTTTTAAATCGAGGTAACTGCTAATGTTTCCTTTATTCCTTAAAAGAGATGTTGCAATGATGTGAATAAAGCGAACGAAAGACACAAACGCAGTAGCTCTCCTAAATAATATAGCAGGCTTATGGAATGCAAAATTATGTTCAAAGGTTGTGATACCCTGTTTGGCTTTTGCAGCTGCATTTTTAGAGATGGCTTTTAAATTGCAGTGGCTTGTATTTAAACGTCTATGTGCAGGCATTGGTTACCCGCTTAATTACGAGGCATTAGGGTAACTAACACCACTTTTTACTTATAACTTAATCAGAGATGAAGTCTAATTCCATCTATTGTTTTTTTCTGACTTTGATGTGGTGTGTGTTAGCTTACAGTTGGAGGCAATGGTAAAGTAACAGGTTCCATTAATCCAAGGGCAAGTGGGCTTCCATGGATCATTGGCACCATAATTAGCAGTGTAACAAAGATTAGTAAGACATCCTTAGGTCTCAGTCTTCCACTTCGAGCATTTAGTATACTTTGAGGCCACACAAGTCCAAAGATTGATCTAAATTATCAAGTACTTTGTTTTGTATTTTAACCACAAAAGGGCTAAAGGTTAGTTTAAAATCAGTTTTGGGAAAGAAACATACTTTGTTTTAAGTCCTATGAATGTTCATTTTGCACTGTTTATCCACATTCATACATAGCAACAGATGTTTTTTGTTACTATCTTTGATTTAGGTGAAAATAATTTTGTTGAACCTCTCTCCAACTGAATTGCTGTAGTGATCAATTATGAGCAGAAAAAAAACATAGAAATTAAGCTAGATAAAATCAGTAACGTCCTGTGAATTTGTCTTTCATACTGAGTTGACAGGCAAAAATTCAGAATACCTTAGAAATAAAACCAAATGAGTAAACAAATAAGTTCAAGTGAAAATTAACGTGAATCTCCTGAAATAGCTGAGCAGCATGGAGAGGCCATAAAAGGCCTTTTACAGTTTGGTTGTATGGATGTAGCAGTATTACATGATAGATGGGGAAGATAATGAACTTTTTTGCTTAGTATGTATTATGTTGTGATCTACCTGTCATGAGCGATAATTTATCAGAAATACATTAACAAACTGAGTGAAGCATGAAGAACCAATTAGTGAAGAAACTTGTGAGATAAATACATGTAGTTTAGGTAAAGGAAGACAATACGTGATAAAATAATCTTCAGCTGTGTTTCTAATTGCATAATAATTATATAGTAATAACAGTAAGTTTACACAGTAACCTTAAACAGTGTAAGTTTCTACTGTAGAAACTTAAACTATTTAGAAACTATAGGTATTTCGATGCATATAGGGTTACATCTAGATAAAGCAAATCAATTTAAGGGAAAAATGCATGTAAAACCTGCCTGTTTGTGGAGTGCTGCTGGCTGTGGCGAGGGAGTTGTCTTTCCCTGCTCCTCTTGTTCTTTCACAAAGAACAGTCATGAGGAGAGCCTCTGTGAAAGCAGTGGTAAAAACCTAGGTCATCATTTCTTTTAGATCCAGTGTTTCTGTTCATGCTGAATGACTTGTCTGAGGAGTGTGGCAGATCTGGGGTGCAGTTCTGTTTCTTAGTGCCAGAAATCGCAGAAGTGCAGGAGCTGAATCGAGGAGTGCCAGAAGTTGCAGCCAGTGACCTGCTTCTTGACTAGTCTAAATTTTTGCAGCTGGCAAGTGCTGGAAGAGCTGAGCTGCTGATGACTTTTCTGCTTTTAGTACTCAGGCGCACAACTGTAATTCCCATATCTTGAGAAAAAGGGAACTATTTAATAGTAGCTTTTTCAGTAATTTGACATCAATTGTCTCATTACTAATCATGTGCAAGATGTTCCACACCTCAGCACTAACTTCAGGACCGAACTCCACTTGTTTTTCTTAAAAAAAGGAGGCTGGGGGGAGACCTTCTCACTGTCTACAACTACCTGAAGGAGGTTGTAGCATGGAGGGTATTGGTCTCTTCTCCCAAGTAGTAAGCAATAGGACAAGAGGAAATGCCCTCAAGTTGCACCAGGGGAGGTTTAGATTGGATATTAGGAAAAAGTTCTTCACAGAAACGGTTGTCAGGCATTGGAACAGGCTGCCCAGGGCAGTGGTGGAGTCACTATCTCTGGAGGTGTTTAAAAGGCGTTTAGAATGAAGTTCTTAGGATCATAGTTTAGTGCTAGAGTTAGGTTAGGTTATGGTTGGACTCGATGATTCTGAAGGTCTCTTCTAACTGAAACAATTCTATGGTTCTATGATTCTATGCTAGCTCCAGTTTTCCTGTTCACTTGGATGTGGGACCCCACGTGCCCAGCATGCCGGCTGCCTTTGCCCCTTGCCAGGTACATTTGCCCCGGCAAGCCGCCTGTAGCCCAGGAGGTAATTGTGGAGGCAGAGGGAGATGGAGGAGAGACACGATGTTTTTCAGGCTGCTCTTGGAAGCTGGTGTTGCAGGGTTCCTAGGCAAAGCCACAGAGTATTGAAGTCTTTCTCACACAATTCTATAAACAGATGTCAACACAAGAGCAATTCAGTGAAAAATAGTTCATGTCATGGAACAGAAACAGGCACAGGAAGCAGGGAGTGGGGTTATGAAATAAATGGGGACTTCATTTGACTATTGTAAAAATTACATCGAAGATAAAATAATTTTCTTGATACAGAAGCATTAAGGTAAAGATATTAAAGTCTTGAGAGGATGATAATTTATTAAATTATGTGAAGAAGAGCAAGCCATATGGTATGAGTGTTACTTATAATTGTCATTGTGCCCATGTGAAATAACTACAGACTCATTGATAAAGTGGTGTTGGCTGTAGACATAGTGCATTCCGTATCTTCGGTAATTAATGGTAGGAGCTTTCAATGGGATTTGTGTTAACTGTGTTCACAAAATTATTTTTGCCAGTAGGAAGAAAAAAAACTGCTTGGAATCTCTTGAGCAGGGAAGTTGCTCTTCACTCTGCAAAAACCGCTCTTAATGAAATAGTAGATTGTTTGCTCACTGTACCCGCAGTGCTGACATCTGTGAGAAAGACTACGTAGGGTGCGTTTGCATAAACTTATCACATTGCTTTAGACATGATGACAATAGGACATAGCTAAAACAGAGCTTGCAGTATATTAGACCAAGTGCTATAGTTGTAAAAACTACTCGGACTTTTAATGACACACATTGAGCTTTAAGTCTGATAGAAACAGAAAACTTCAAAGGTAAAATGAGTTGAGAACAGTTTTCTGAGTTTAATTACATACATGCTACTTAAACCACTGAGAGAAGCATTAGTTTGTACCTCTCTGCAGTGTTAGAAGGGAGGTGACAGCTGCCTTATTTTACAAGGGGGAGAGAGAGTGAGAGGTCATTTTAAGCCTGCAGGGATGGATGGTTTAGAAGAGGGTGGAGGGAAAAGGATTCTCATGTTCTATAAAATCAACAAAAATATGCTGATCGTGGAGTGAGTGGTTTTTTGTTTTTTAAATGAATGCTTTTTGCCTGGAAGCAAAGCAGTTATCTGTAGGTTTTCTGCTGTGGTTTGCAAGCTTTCATTTCTTATATTTGCTGTGATATTTTGATACTGCCTCTGATGCCTAGGAAAATGATGTTGTATAGGAATATTCGAAAAGCAATTTGAAGGTGCTATGATAGTTTTTGAATTTATGATGGAAGCAAGGATGAAGTCCAGTTTTCCATGGCAGGTAGTGAAAAGATCACTTAGAGGCTTGAGGATACAAGTAATTAAAATCTTAGAAGCAGCTTATGGAAGACATTTGGCCTGGTTTATGACTGCATTGGTGCCTATACCTTTGTGCATTCTCAGGAGAAAGTGTTGGCTTTGAAGACAAAGTTGTCTGGGTGAGTATCAAGTAGATGAGTTTGATGTCTTTCAGCTGAAATCCTGAATTTTATCTTGCTCTTTTGTGAAGAGTGAAGGCAGGCTTTCATGCTATATGATGTTGGGATGTGGTCTAATGACATGTCAACTGGACAGAGGAGTGTAAACTGGGAGGTGATTTATGCTATCTAGTTTATGCAAGAGGTTTTTGTAATATTTTTGGGGGAGTGTGGGAGCAGGAATGATGTTTTGAGGATGTTTTTGGAGAGCCCTGGTAGTTTTTTAGTGAATGTATTATAAATTTAGAAAGGTGTGTCATTTGCAAATATAGAGGAGTAAAAATCCCTGAAGAAATAAATTGGACTCTTTTTTTTTTTAATGTTGTTTGTGGTTGTGAGGTTTTGCTTCCTTTTTTTTTTTTTCTTTTTTTAATTTTTCATCTTGGAAATAGTGATTAGATTATATTTTCGAGCCTGAATAGGAAGGAGATTGCAGTGTTTTTGTCTTCCCTGTAACAGATGGAGTCAGCAAGTCCACTGCTAGCTTGCTATGTTTTCTAAGGTTCTCCTTTGCTGATTTAAATGTAATTTGGTGATTGAATCCTAGGAAGTGCAGAGTCCTTCCAAATAGACATTTATGATGGTGGTGCTTTTTGTGGCTATATAACTGCTGATTATTTTCCCTAAAGTAATCACCATAGCATTCAAAGGCCAGGAGCAGGAATGCAACAGATTCTGTCCAGTATGAAGGGGGTTTTGTTGCTGTTCTTCTGGGAGCTATCATAGAGAAATGTCCTGTTGTGTCATGATACTGGTCATGGAAGATTTATGAAGATGGAACTGGCTAAAACTTCCTCTTACTCTCTGTATAATCATGTATACTAAGAAAATTATTGGGGATGCCTCTTCCATCCCATAGATCTCTGCTACAGGTCTGTGAAGAATATGAACATAGTCAATAAATAGAACTACGTAAACATAGATTTTAATTTAATATGACTGTGTTCTGTGTGGAATGTGCCTGCAAATAATTAAGAATATGAGATTCCTGATTTTGCAGAAATACTTGAGCTCTTTCGTATGTTGGTTATCCTTCAGTTCTGATTTCGTGTAGCACAATTGACTCCTGGTCTTGAGTATAAGGCTCCAAAGTGATATTGCAATGGGAATAACGGTAACAGCCGTAGACAAGAGGAGATGATACCTCTGAGCATAATCAATGCTGAGCCCACACTGATCAAAGAAGAATAGTTTATGTATTTGCCATGGTGCAATGGAAAAGAGAATAGTGGACAGTGTCTTGCAGTTAATGCACAACCCTGTTTCTATTGTTTAGCTGGACACTGGCATAATAAAGTTGTCGAGAGATGAAGATATTTCTCCATCGTGACCCTGCCATCCTAATTACATTGTTTTGGTTTCCTTGTGCCACTGAACTGAAATACTGTGTTCCCTGACAGAGGTCAATGTTTCCTCTTGTGTAAACCAGCACAGTTCCATTGATGTTCAGAGGTGTTGTCATCAGAGGATAGATCACTGATTTTACTCGGAAGAGGAGAAGAAAGAATACATGTAATTCAGAGGAGAAACAAAGTGAACCACGTACCCAGATGTGCCTAGAATTTTGGTGGCCCTGAAGGGAGTGGCAGTGTTAATTTTGTCAGTCACAGTCTTTTCTGTGAATCAGTACCGAGCGTATGTTGTGAATTCAGGTGTGTTTCAGTTACACAGTCACATCTCAGACTTTCTATGCTTATTCTGTTGGCTGGCACTGCGGATTTATTCTGTTCTTTAAAAGATTCTCCAATGTGTATCCATTAGTTCAGCTTGTGTCCTCATGCTGTTGTGTGCTTTGCTGATGTGCCTTGACACTCTGCTCCTGAGGAGGTTTTTGAAGACAAACTTTAGAGCGTTTTGGAAGCGTTTTGTGCAAGAGTAACGTGGAAAATACCCGTCAGTTTGTACTGTGAACTATTACTGTACTGTTAGTGAAATAAGCCTGTAAATTCAAACAAATTCTCTGATCCTTCCCAGTGCTAATATCTCCTACAATGGCAAAACCTGATGAGATTTTTTTCTTCTGAGAATAAGTGGTTTAAATGATTGCCAGTATTTTTTTTTTCCGCTTCGGAAAGTTCTGAAATGTTGAAATACCGCTAAGTAAACTCACAGCAAAATTCAAGCCTCACTCATTCATCTATATGTTGCGGAATTTTTCTTTTACAAAATTAGAAATAGAATTAGTTAGAATTTTAGTTGCATGTGTTCAGTTAACCATAGATCACCATTTGATGTACACCTGGAACAGCACATTCTGGTTTGTCATTCTGATACATCTGTGCCTTGATTCTTCAGAAAGCAAATTTCCCAATTGTGTTTGGAATCTGGATCACTGGCACATGATTTTTGAGGTGCTGAGAAATTCCCGGTGGGAACAGCAAGTCTTTAGTAGCTCTGGAATTGGGTTCCGTAATATTGAGGGAGGATCATATCTTAAGTTAGTCAGATTTGCATTCCTTAAGGTGATGCTGTTAGAATTTGCATAGTAGCACATATTCAGAGACAGTTTGCTTGGTGTGGGGTGAGAGGAGGAGGCAAGGGCTTGCAGTGCTATTGCTAATGACAGAACGAAGAATTTAACCCTGATGTGGAGGAAACTGCTGTTAAGCGCGTAGATAACAGCTGCCACTTGTCAAGCTGTATGTAATATATCTGAAAATTGAGCTAAGTTGCCTTAAAGAATAAGCAGCTTCTATTCCGTGTTTACTTTGATTCTTACAACTTCTATCTACTGATATATTTAATAGAAACGTGAAAGAAGAAAAAAAAAAGTAAAAAAATATATGCAGTAGCAGTGCATAAAGGCACCTGAGGCAGGATGACGACCAATTTTATACGACGGGGTACCTGAGATGTAATGTTTGAGCAAGAGTTATTGTTAATTGTGTTTTAAAGGTCTGACGTGTAATTACTTTACAAAAAAATTTCTTATTTTTCTTTTAATGTCCTTTTCCTACCTAACTGCTGAGATTCCTGGAAGGCAGGAAGTCACTATGTATTTCATGTTTATTTTCTCATGTTTCATTTCCCTTCACTAGTCCACAGAAATCTGAAATTTAATTTAGGTTCTGGTAATCACGAACAATATGTGATAAAACATGCCACAGCATGCTATTCTAGCAAAGAGATCAGAGGCTTTATCTCTAAAGTACTCAGACCACCTATATCCCGGACTCTCTCCTTTTTTCTTCTTAAAGAACCTGTATAGTTTCTGTGACAACAATAGTTAAGTAGGCACAATCTATTCAAAATTTTCTCTCTGCAGGTTTATTTAAAAAAATTAAGTAAGCTGGTGTAGAAACTATCTTTGCACAACCTGTTTCTGTGAACTTTGACACCAGTACTCTCTTTACTTGGTCACAAACTACAAGGCACATTCAGGCTCATCTGAGAGTGTGAACAGCCAGGATTTTCAGTTGGATCAGTACAACTCTGAGGTATAGAGCAGGTTTGTTCACAGCCATTACTGGATAAGCATATATGATCCTTTTGGAGCCATTAAAAAAAGTTATCAGCTGTTTGTAAATTCTGTGGCTGCATAGAAGTAATTCACGTTTCTGTAACTTCAACTCTTTCTGTTGTGGCTGATGAAAAACTCAATTTAATTTACACTTTGTGCTGTCAGGCAGTAACATTTTATAACTGCCTTTGCAGATGACAAGCACCTATCTGCTGCTGCCTCATCAAAAACTTCCTTTTGGTCACTGTCAGATTTCCCTTTTTGCACGTTTGCTCTATCTCATTCCTATGCTTCAACATATCAGATTTTTTTTTTTTTTTAAGACTCTCCTTGCTTCTCCTGTTGTGTCATGTTGTCTTTGCCTGGAATTCAGTCACAGACAAATCTCAGTTCAAGGAGGAAATCAGGTTTGAAATTAACTACTGTTGGTGCAGTGCAGCCATTTCTTAACTGAGGTCTGACTTACTCTTTTATTTCATTCACTTGAAATCCTGTCACCACTGAAAGGAAGACTGTTGCATCATCATCGCCTATGATGATGTCTTTGTCGTGAGAGCTATGTCACTAAATGCTTATGTTCTCTCTTAGGAACAAGAGGTTGCACCTGTGATAGGAAAATAGCTGTGACCATATGGAATCAGACAGATAGGGCTCTAGGACAGGGCATTCAAATAAAACGGCAGGCATCAGAACAAAGCAGCGGTAGAACCAGAAATAGAAAAATTAGAGCCAGTTTGGAAGGAAATACACCTCAGATAATTCTGTTTTCTTTGTTAGCATGTATTGCTGATATTTATTTTCTTATATTAATGTGGTCTACTGATTCTCAGTGTTTTACAAAAAGTAAAAGGTTATCCTTTATATGAACACCTGCTGTCCTTAGACAATTGTAAAAAACATTGACATTTGAACAACTGTAATATAACAGAAGTTAGGTGAAATAGAAAGACAATATGAAACAAGAGATTGTTTATGAAGCCTAGGTGGAGTTTGTGAACAATGTAAGACGTCTGGCATAACATATGTGGGAAAATGCATCAGAACGCGCAAGAGATGGCAATAGAGGCAGTTGGAAAGAGAAGCAGAAAGGAGGAAGACTCAAAGGCAGGAGAGAAAGCACGTAGCAAACAGGGGGTTCTGGTTTGGGGTTTTTTGGGGGTAGTGGTGTTTGGGGTTTTATTCCTGCTATTATTTTCTGGATTTATGGTGTTACAGCTTTCAATCCAAAATTGACTGGCTCCCATTTACAAATTGAAAATAAATTTTATAGCTCTGGGGTTGCTAATTCACTGGGAGACACAGAAAGGGGTAGTTTTTCTAATTGAAACAAAAATCTTGTTTTAAAAATGTTTCAGAGCGTCTACATCTTGAAATTTCTGGTGTAACAGGGAAGCCTGAAAACCCTGAGTAGTTTTTCATTTTGTTCCTGTTGAGCAAAGGTATTTCAGTTTGTTATACAGCAGATAAAACATTCTGTGCCCTTACAAATGATCAGTTCTACCTGCTTGCATCTTACCTGTGTCAGAGATGTCCCTCGATGTGAGAGGCTGCAGATAAAAGAGAAAGCAGAATGAGTTAAAGCAGCCTGGGTTGGTTGAGTTAATGTCAGTGTAGGGGCAGGCTGTGAATCAGCCCTTTGGCTGGGAGGGTAAAGGTGACATTTGTGTCAGGACTGGCTTTTTGTCCCCTCTGAGGACACCACCAAGTGATATTTCAGCATTTCTGATCTTCTCTTTTTCTCTGGTTAGAACAGCCTTGCAGAGGTTGCAGGGTTAGCTATGGGAAACTAGAGCAGCGAAAGGGTTAACCTTTTTACTTTGACTTTTTTTTTTTCCTTCCATGATTATCACATTGCAGATGATGACTTGCTGACAATACATTTTTAGTGCTTGGTTGAATTTTGATTTTTCATCAGTCAAGAAACGCAGCAAGAAAAGTGGTGAAATAATGTTTCTTTTTCTCCAAACTGACAGATATTGTTCTGTCAGACAAGCCAGCATGTCTTTTAAATTATGACACTGAGGTGGCTATGGAAGATAGTAGCTGTTTTCTATTTCAGTTTGTAGATCCAAAAATAACAGATTAATCATGTGACTGACAGCTTGAAAGTGCTAGGTATTCGACTTCTGCCAGGTGTAAGGGCTCTGCCTCGGTGTCTGTGTTTTCTGTAGTGTTGTGAATTATTGTTAAATGAGGAAACAGGACTTTTTCTGGCTGCTTTGATTCTTAACACAACTTGAAAACTGTCCGAAGTTTACATACCCTCCTGACAGTTCAGAGCACCAAATGTGAGATCTCATTGCAAGATTCAATACCTTATACCCATTCTCCAAATGGTGGGCAGACGTTTACCTGCAAATCACGCTTTAACTTCCTTTGTCCACGTGTTCTATGCCACTGAATGCTGATAAGCACCACCAGCTCTGATCCATTTTTCAGATGTTTACCATGCTCTGGCTTCAGTAAATCCTTGAGCCTACAAAGAGCAAGTAGTGTCGCACACTTTGGAAACCACGAGATCGTCATCTCTCACATGTCACACACGTAAGGGGGAGCATTTTGTCCTAGACACCTTTAAAGCAGAAAGAAAAAAAAAAAAACTTGGCTTCTTTCACTGACCAGGTTGAATTTCCTTGGCTGACAGTAAGCAAAAGTTATTGTCAGCTAGCAGACTATGTAGTGAATTAGGGACATGAGAAATGCAGAAGCAGAAACCACTGGGTTTCCAGTTCTGTTCAGAAAAGGATTCTACAATCAAATTGCTTCCACAGCCAAATATAAAGAATTAGCGGAGTGTATATATACAGATGAGAAATATGTAAACATACTTTATATTCAGTATACTCAAGAACATTTTAGTCATTAGGCAAAGTAAAATGGCATCCATTATGAGAGACACGCCAGGCGATGTGTGAGCAGTGTACCTGTTTCCATATTGTTTTTCCTACCATATCCCTACACAGTCTTTTTGAGCGAGAATGTCTATGGGAAAAGAGTTTGTCTTGCATCAATGTACAGAAAGGATTGGTGAATTCCAAACCGGTTCTTGTTAGGGTGTCACCAGCTCAGGTAATTAGAAAGACAACTGAATTGAAGTTCAAGCTGCAGATGAGAGAGTCACAGAGACATTTCTGTACAACTTGAGCCAAAAGGGCGTAACCCTGTGCATTTCAATTGCCAGGAGATTTTGGTCTGCACAGGTGTGGAGCTTCTCTATACACGGGTTTGTGGGGGTGATGGAGTTGGGGAGGATAGTCACCTTTAAGAACCGCTAGAGGTATTGATGGAAGGGCACTTTGTTAACATGAACAAATTTGATATTTTCATGTGTGTAACTGTTTTAAAAGAAGATATCAGTGGAGCAGGTTCAGCCTAGTAACAGTAGAATTTGTTATCAAGTAATAGAGGGCAAATTTTACTGCAGACCATTCTTTTTCTTAATCGATTCCAGCCTGTGAGTCTTCTTTTTCCCGACAGTTTTCTAAGTGCGTAGCTTGTTTTGCCACATAGTGAATTATGTTGTTATTGTTTTACCCAGTAGTATAACGAAATTATGATACAGTACATTTGGAGCCACCAGTGACAGATGTTAAGTGAACTTCTTTTGTTAGTATTTTACTAAAAATAAGTGTTCCAGCCTTTCTTTTTTTCTGTGCAACTTCTTTTACATTGTCATATGTATGATGTATGATAGCATCTTCCTTCAGACTCATCTGAAAGTTTAATGGATAAGAACCATCTCAGCATGACTGAATTGTGAAATAGATTTCACAGCCAAGTTTGCAAATCTAGTTGCCTTTAGAAATACAAATTCATTGTGTTTCTCAGTTTGTCTTTGCTGGAAAGAGCTGCTTGGTTTTGACATTTCAAGCAATGGGGCTGAATGTAGTACTTCAAACGGAACGACTAATATGCGTTCAAAATTGGACTGCAGATATCGTGGATATCAAAATTGTACTAGTCTAATCCTTTATGGGTGACAGGAGAGGCATTGAATGAGTTGTGAGCTCAGACTTTCTGTTTGGTTTTTTTATGAATAAGCACGAGTGTATTTGGATCTCTGAAGAAGTTCTTATAAGATCGTAAATATCTAGGCCCACAGTATCACAGATGCAACTGGGGAAAGATTCCTGTTGAAGTCGTTTCTTCTAGCTGTGGTGAAGATTTGTCTGTTGGACTCCCATTTCAATAAGCAGTTCTTTCTTCTTCTGGTCATTTATGCACATTTTCAGACAGAAATGTGTGTAGAGCTCTTTAAATGACTTTTTCTTGTTTAATGTATGGATAACCAGAGCGCTTTGGTCTGATTTCTGAAAAAATGTAGCGCAACTAAAACATGCTCTCATTTAACCAAGGCCTTCAGAGTGCTGCATTTTGCAAGGTGGCAAATAGAATAAGTATGTTGTAGTGAAGTGAGGAAACCTGTATTAAAATGCTACAGTAATAATATCAGTGATACTGTAATGATGCAGGAGACGTGGACAATTTTAGACAAAATGTGCCAAGTATATTCTTCATCATTCTAAAATATTTAATATCTAAATGTAAAATCCGTAATGTGAATTGGTCAGTAAGCTCTTCCGTTTTCAAAGGACTTTATTTCAGTATCAGAACCATAAGTCTTATAAGCCAAGTTTGAAAACAAGCATTTTGTAGTGCAGTACACTAAATGAAGAGTATAGTGCAAGCAGAGAGGAAGAAACATCTTTTCTGTTTTCAGCAGGATTTTACCTGCCATAATTTTTTAAAATATATGAAAGCATGCGCACGCTGAATGGTAGGCCCAATTCTCTTAGAGTTTTGGTTTTTTTAAAGAAACCTGTCTTTACCGATTAAACATTGAAATGTAAATAGAGCCATACATTTTGAACTTCTGTCTTAAAATCACCCGATTTTACTGGTGCATTTTTGACGTTTAAGTGCTACAGAGTTCACTGTAGGATCTTGACAGCAATGTTGAACTGTTATTCAAGGACTAGGATGATAATCCCAAATGATTCAAGCACTTCTGTCCTCTCTCATATTACTTCATTCCCAAGACAGGATAAGAGGTGGTGTGTTAAATATTTGGCAGTGACTTAATGGTGATTTGTCTGTGACGCTCCCAAAGGCCCAGAGATGGGACCTGCTCCTGTGTAAAACGCACTGAGTAAAATGCTTAGTTCCACCTTTGTATTTCAGTGTGCTCATTCTTTGCTTCCTCGTGTAGTGTGGGAAGGAACATTCTGAGCTCAATGAGTAATCTCTGTTGTGATGAGGAAGCTCACAGAATGTCTTGGAGGCTGGTTTGTTTTATTCTGTGAAATAGCCTTGGTGATGGTAAAAATGTACATGATGACTTGTGTTGCATGTGCGAAGGCAGCTTTTTTTTTATTTCCTAATCCAACTTGTTACCAAATGATTGCAAGGAACTGAGAGCTGATGAAAACTCAAAACAAATAGCTGGAACCGTATCTGGCTGCAGAAAAAGTGCAGCAATCATTCATTATGAAACTGTACTGGTCTATTTAAGCACCAGCGCTGAATATTGTCTCAGAGGCAAATGAATTTCTCTTCATTTTAAGGAGAAATAGACCTTATCTTGGAGTGAAGAGTAGCCATTCCTGACTACAGATTTGCAGCTTTTCATTAGGGTCATACTGGTTATTTTCTGGGTTTTCAGCACACAGTCTTGGTTCCAATCCTTAATAATGACATTGGAAGGCTCTTGTTCAATACAGCAGCCTTGGAGTTACAAGGTTAAGGGGAAAACTGTTCGTACATGTTGGTGCATGTATAGAATTATTTTCTTTTACATCATTATAATGGAAAACATTCATTTCTTTTAAATATAGTTTCTAGATAAAAGTTTTTACCCTAAAAGTAATGTTTTAGTGGTTTTTTTTTTCTGTTTAAAAGTAATTGTTGGAGAAAGGAGTATGCGTTGTCTGTAAATGCAAACGTATCAATGTCTGCCTTTAAAAACTCCTAAGTTATATGTCGAAAGGAGAGGGGAAAAAAGGCAAGTCTGATTTAGTTCTAAAATTTGTACTGATAAGTGAGGTCAATTTAAAAAGCAAACAAAACCCACAAAAAACATACCAGAACACACATTGAAATTTGCTTAAAGCAGACTAATTTTTTCACTCCTTTTTTGGTAAGAGTGCTTGTCTGAAATGAGACCTTAAGCAGACCAAAGGAAAAGAACTTATGGTTAAAGTTTTGTAAACCACTTCTGCAGAAATTTTGCTTCACATAGGAAAAAGATAGTTGGTTCTTGTTGTTCCTAAAAATGACTTCTCAGAAATGCGGTAGTGATAGTTATCTAAAATGTAGGGCAGGGAGTTTGAAGTCAGAAAAATCACTGTGAAAGGCATTTATATACACAACCATCTGTGCTTTTCTTCTTATGTGCATGTGCATATTCATGCAGATGTGTATCTACGTGTCTATATCAAATGTGTTCTGTTCCATCTATCAGTGGTTGTTGAGGCTGAGCTGTCATTAGCATTCTTGTTAACTGTGGTTTTCAAGGTTGCCAGTTCTTTCCACTGATGGAGATCGCAGCACCGAATAACCAAGATATTTAAAATACACAGATTAGTGCTTTGTTTAACAAGATCACTTTTAGCTTTCTTCCCTCTTACTATGCTGGGATGAAGGAAATAAGGCAAAATGCTAATGTCAGTGGCAAAACTACCTTAGAAGGATCAAGTAATGCAGAAATAGATAGCAGTGATTTGGAATAAAGTTGCAGCTGGAATCTTTCTGGAGGAAGGCAAAGATGCTACTTTAGAAAGTGCATGTGCTATTAAGTAGCTTTTCAGGAAGATTTTAATACTATATTCGCTGTGATATAGTTGGTGGTAGGTAAGAGGAGCGTTCAGTGTCCCTTAGGTTTCTACACCATTCAGTGAAGAGACTTTGTTAATGTAGAGAGCTGTTTGCTGAGATTGCTTCCAGTCTCTGTTTTACAGCCTGTCCTGGGAGGCTGGGTGCTGCTCTTCCTCTTCCAGGTTTTCATTCTGTCTTCTAAGAGCTCATAACACTACTTTGAAGGAGTAGTGGCTTGAGAAAGGGTAAGCATCTTGAAAAGGAGATGTGTGCCCCATCCAAAGAATCTTGAAATTTAAGGCTATCAAAAATTGCCATTTTTTGTCCTAGGAGCACTTCCCTAGGAGTCAGTTTAAAAAATGTTTGGCCGTCTGTTCTGGGGTAGAATATAATGGAAGTGATAATTATTTAGTTCCATTGTTGGTTAAAAGATTTATTCCTGTATGAGAAGAATGATGCTAAGTATTTACTTGGTGACTGTCTATTGAACATAGAATCTTGGACATAAATTCAAATGCTTCTCTTTGCTTTTCAAAATAAGTGTAAAAGTGAATGCCTGGTCCTTCAATCGTATGATAACAGCGCATTGCTCATTACAGTCTGAACTCAAGCACAATGTTGGTGATAAATTATGAGATGCGTTTGTGTAAATCTGACTAGAATGAGTTTCATGTATTTCCTTTTTTTTTTTTTATTTTCTGCTGAAGTCAGCATAGAGTCTTGTTAAATAGCTGTAATTACATATATCACTTGGTAGTCATGAATTTATATTTGCACCTGGCTAAAGTTTTTTCTCTCTGCTAAGTTGGTTTGTTTCAAATTATTTACAGTTTAGAAAGGCATTTTTAACACTAACATTTACCTTGCCAAACTAGCTGTAAACAGAATTTATAGGGAAGAAGTTTATTTACTGCGCTTTCTGTCTGTACAGCTGCCAGAGATATCGTAAACTTGGAGGATGTTTCTAAGCTCGTGTTGCAGTAAACTATCGTTTTATTGTAAGACGAAGGGTGAATTATAGTCTTTGTTGTAAAAATAGGACAGCTGTATAAATTAAAAAATAAATTCATCATTGAGCAAGGGGTGTTACAATAGTCTCCAGAGGAAGGAGCACAGATTTTTATTATAGATGAAAGTCCAATCTCTTATTGCCCATCTTGAGATTGACTTTCACGGTCAGCCTTTCCATTAGCAGTTCTCAGACACTCATTACTCTTTCTCTCTTATCTCTGCTCCCCTGAGTCACCTGTTTATACAGCCACTGTTCTGCCACTGATTGAAGTTTGACTTAAGAAGGCTGATATGTCATCAGTACTAACCTTGGTGTTCCAAGGTAAGGATTTTGTGTAGCAAGCACCAGAGAGAGGACCCACATGTGGTATCTGTAATTTTGTTTTAGTAAAATGCATAGTTGGCTGTCTGTAAACAAAAGCTGCTCTCTGGTGAATAGAAAAAAAATCAGTGCTACCTATTTTTTCAGTGCAATGAATTAACGTATTGACTTCTTGAAGTAGTTGGACACCTTCCATTTGATAGAAGGCAATGATAGAACTCAAGTCAAGATCCTTGTATCTCAAATAAATATCACTGTACAAAGGATTCCTTTAGTTGTTTTACTTTCCTCCATGGTAAGTACAGGACTGGGAAAGGATCATAAAAGCCAAGGGTTAAGAAACCTTTTGTTTTCTGATTTTAGATTGGTGCTTTTTTATCTCCTGCTTTGCTGGAGAAAATTCAGAAAAGCAAAGAGAGGACAGAAACTGCAGAAAAGGTTACCCAGACAAACTTTTGGTGTTAGTGTTTTCTAACTCCTAGTAAGTTATTTTATGATGTAACTAATGGGATTAAAATACGAGAAGAGAGAAGATTATTTAAATGATTCAAAGTACTCTTACATAGCTCAGATGGGTCTCATGTAGGCTTTTATTCTTAAAAGATGTTGCGTGATTAAGTAATATGGATTAGTTGAGAGATTTGCCTGCTGAAATATATTTGCAATATATTTCCATGAACCACAGAGACAAAACATTTAACTGTTGAAAGATCATGCATTTTAATTCCTTTGGCTTTGCATTTTATTTGTTCAATACTTTCTTAATGGAATAAGGGATATTTTAGTCGTGGGCTTTATGATGCTGTGTCATGACTGAACTAAGAATGAAAAACACAGTTCTGACAGTTGGTACGGAAGGTTTGCTTTCTGCTACTAGGCTATAAACCACACATGTTGTTCCTTATAACGTAAGATTTAGTTGAGCTAAATTCTCTGGCCAGAATCAAGTCAAGTCAGACTGGATCTTTGACAGCCTTGTCACTTAAGCTGCTTCATATACACTTTAAATAGTGAGTGCGATATCTTTGTTTATGCATGTGGCTAGCATGGTATTAGCTTGGTCATAGAAGCTCTATGTCTTATTAATGAGAAAGAGAAGAAAGTCTTTACCAAATGACAGAATGGATGATGTTGGAGAGTGCCAAGTCCAACCTACCTGTTCAAAGCAGAGTCAACTAGAGCAGGTTGCTCAGGGCTGCTGGAAGTCTGGCTCCATCTTCTTTAGTCCTTCCATCTTAAGAACAGAGGTAATATCCCCCTGAGCATTCTCTTCTCCAGGTTGAACAACCCCAGGTTGAGCAGCATCTCCTCGTATGACATATATTGTGATTCCTAATTACCTTTATGTTTCATCAGTGGAAATATGCTGGTAATACCCTTATCTTTCTTGTACTGGGGAGCCTGGAGTTGAACCCAGCACTCCAGATGTGGCCTTAGCACTGAGCAGAGTGGAAGGATCACCCCCCTTGACCTGCTAGCAACAGTCTTCCTAAATGCAGCCCAGGATGCTGTTGTCCTTCTTTGCCATGAGGGCACATGCTTGGCTTGTGTTCAGCTTGTTGTCCGCCAGGACCCCTGAGTCCTTCTAGGCAAAGCTGCTTTCCAGACCATTGACCCCCAGCTGTGTGGTGATGCCTGGGCTTATTCCTCTCCAGGTGCATGACTTGGCATTTCAGAGTATTTATAATTTGGGGAGATTCTTTGTTCAGTATTTATTTTTACTTTTTCCCCTGTAAGTTAACATTCTGATCAGAAATAGTTTCATTTTGAAAATGTTAAAATGGAACTTCGTGACAGTTGCAGAATACCTGCAGGGGCAGTCATGAGAAATTATTTTTTCACTCTGAAAATATTCTCAGGGGAAATCCATCCATCTTGCCCCAAATGTCAACAGTGGACTAAAACATTCTTCACAAAACTCCTCATCACCTTTAGCAACCAGTTATTCGTATTCATGGGATGTATTTGGTATGTTATCTATGCAGGAGTAGTGTAATTGAAATTTTTTTTTTTTTCTTCTCCACCTCTGTGGTTTTGAAGACCTACATTGCCAACTCTTTTTTACTTTCTTATTTAGAGCATTTACAGGTTTTTGTTGGCTTTGTGACTAAGCTGCTGATGCTTGCATGCTTTCTGCTCTGTAGTTGATCAGTAAGACCCTGTAGGTGAATTTCAGTGAATGTGTACAGTAAGCAGGGATTAATTAGAAAAAAATTACAGGACTTCGAATACTTTGGTGCTTAAAAGAGTCTTTGTTAGAATAACTAGTGGTTTGGTTGGTTTATATTTTGAGAAATACATTGTTTTGTCTTCATGGAGTAGCAGAAAACTTGTGTCATGCCTTTCCTTATTCTTGGTAAAAGGGAGAATCAGGAAGAGGGTCCAAGGACTGTTTGGGAAGATTTCTGAGAGTTATTGTGCTTTGTGAAACATAGAAGTCAGAATCTGTGTACTCAGATTTGAACCATCAAATTAAGTGATTCAGATTTGTAGGAACTGAAGATCAAAATAACTGAACATTCAGCAAAACATTTAAGGAGAGTTTTATAAGCCTAGTTTTAAAAGCCTGCTTTGCAAACCAGAACCTGTATTTCTTCATGGTTTCAAAATTTTTAAGTGTAACCATTATTATCAGAGGGAAATGGTAAAGAAATTTTGTGAAATGGTCCCATTTCTAGGTATGTTATTGGATTTGGGTGACACGGTCTCGAAAAATGTTTAAGTGACTTGATTCCATGAGAAATATCATAAGGAAAACACGAACTTTATTCTAGATAGAAATGGGCAATTGTTCATTGAGCCACTTGGTGAAGGTGTCCTTAATAGTGACAGGAAAAGCAAAAGCCTCTCCGCTGTACCCAATGCACAAGAGAGTTGCTTTGTGAAACAACTTTTTGTCTCATCCAGTTTTTATTGTATTTTTATTTGAAGTTACTTAATTTTTTTCCCACCCCTTGAAAATAAATGTTCATTTCCTATGGAACTGGAGTTAGTAGCAGTGGTGCATGCTGTCTTATGCTGATGTGGTGGTACATGTTTCCTTTTGATGTCTTCTTTTCTCACTAGATACTCTTTCTTCCTTTTGTCCCGGTAATTTTCTCAGTGGAAAAAAGGCAATAGTAGACTTGAGTCTCAGGAATTTGCCATGAGAAATGAAGCGTATCCTCTGAGATGCCTAACCCCTGTGTTTGTAATTACTGCAGTGCTGCATATGATGCCGTCCTTGACAGAAATGTGGCCATTAAGAAGCTCAGCAGACCATTTCAGAACCAAACTCACGCCAAGCGAGCTTACAGGGAGCTGGTCCTCATGAAGTGTGTGAATCATAAAAATGTAAGTTTTCAGTAGGTAACCAGAGAAATGGTATGTTAGAAACAAAATTGGGGTTTGGGTGCCTTTTTAAAATGGAAGTAAAACCAATTATGCTCAAGGGCTTTACAGTCTTCCTGGTACTATATGCCCACATAGGAGAATGAGGATCTTTCATGTACTTATTTAAAGGCTATGCCAAATAGGAGTGCTGCTGGTAGGGTTGGGGTGATAGACCGGGAGAGAGCAGAATATGTTCTTGTCAACTCCTTTTCCAGAAATGCAGAAGTGGTTGTTGGAATCCTGGCTTCATCTTCTCATCACTGAGATTCGTGACTGAAAAGCAGTGTCTCAAGTACCTGTGCATGGGTGTCACTCCTCGTCTGGACTTCATCTGAAACCCAGTTACACAGACACATTGTATAGATTGTACAAGATGAGGGGCTGTCATGGAGAAGGCAGTTGCAAAACTTCTGAAGAAAATTAAGAATCAAAACCACTTTTCCATTCTCGCCTGTTCGTGTGTCAGCTAATGTTGTGAAGCCAGGGACTCTGAAACTTCAACACATTGTGCCATTCCTTCTAATCACAGTGTTCTTGTTGAAATAAACAACACTAGCAGGTTCTAGATTCTCCTGCTTCTTACACCCACTACCTATTGTATAACATTTAGTATCTGTAAAGAATGAAAGTATTCCTACACTGCAGCAAAAGAGTTATTCCGGGGCTGGGTTAGTTGTAACCACCTAGTTTGAGCTATATGCCAGACACTACATAAGCTTTTTTTTGTATTGCAATGTAGGATTGCCCTGTTGCATTGGTTAAGGAATCTCCCAAGGATTTCATTTTCCTACAATTCCTCCATTTCTTCTGTGGCCTGGTGATATACCTGTGTGCCCCTTTGTTTTCATGAGGAGTGAGTGTTTGTTTGCTACCTCTTTGCTCTTGCCTCAGATTGTGCAATGACCCTTTGCCCTTATGCAAGCATAAATGAGTTTGCAAAGTGGGATTTGACACTAGTTCTCAGTCACAAATTCACATGGAAAGAAAAATGGCTGACCCTAAAGTGGCCAGAAGCAGGACTTGTCACATGTAGTGCCCTCTGCATTGACTTATGCTTACACTTTCACTGTGTTGATGGGATGTAGCCATCTCTTCCCTCCTTACCTGGATGGAAACTACCCTTAGTCAGACCAGTGCGTGGGGCTTTGAAAATGCAATGATGAGGGAGTAGTTCTCCCTGTAGGCAGGAGAATGATACATTCTCACTTGGTGTTTTTAATGAACTGCAGGAGCAGTGTTAATTTTAAAGATGCTGCATAAGACCTGATAATAGCACCACATTGGCTGGTTAAGAGTTTTAATCTATCTGTATAAAGAAGTGCAAAGGAAGGAGAGAACTGTAAAAGCACCTGTGCAGAAGTAAGAATCAGTCAGAATATATGAGCAGACAGAAAGACTATTGAACCATTCCTGTTAGAAAGCCTAGAGAGCTGATGAGGGTGAGGAGGAGGACATTCAGATGTTGTCTTTGTGGCAGTTGTGCTGTTATCTTCTACCTCTGTTGCCCGCACAGAAGGAAAGCATGAGAAGTTCAGATCCCTGGAGTCACATGTTTCCTCTGTGCTGTTTCACACAGTCTCACCAGTGTCTTTCAACAGCCCAGCCCATTAAAAAAAAAAAAAAAAAAAAGTAAAACAGGAGTTGCAGTATGGAAGATGTCTTTGCCCAGAATGTGTCTACTGTTCTAAAGTGCTTCTGCTAAAAAGCTGTACCTCTCAGGATGGGATTTCTGTCAGCATGTGTGCATATGTGCGCTCAAAAGAATTGAAGCCATGTCTGAGAGAAGGGAGAAGGTCTTCTGTTTGTGTTTAATAAGGTGGTCGTTGATTGCTTGTCCCCTCAGATGTGCATTCTTCACATATAAGAAACACCCGGCTGTGGCACAAGGACTGCTATGCTGGATTGAGCTGAGGTTGGTCATTGAACCAGTAACTTGAAAGTTCAGGTGACTGTCTCACCCTTAACATTTTGGTGTGCCACTGATCATCACTAATCAACATGGCTTCACCAAGGGGAAGTCGTGCTTAACCATCCTCATAGCCTTTTATGAGGACATAACCAGATGATGGCAGAGCGGTGGACATGGTCTATTGATTTCAGTAAAGCATTTGACATGGTCTCCCACAGCATCCTCACAGCTAAACTGAGGAAGTGTGGTCTGGATGATTGGGTAGTGAGATGGACTGTGAACTGACTGAAGGAAAGAAGCCAGAGGGTTGTGGTCAATGGGATGGAGTCCAGTTGGAGGCCAATGTCTAGTGGAGTGCCTCAAGGGTCTGTACTAGGACAGTATTATTCAATATATTCATCAACGACTTGGATGAGCAAATAGAGTGTACTATCAGCAAGTTTGCTGATGACACCAAACTGGGAGGAGTGGCTGACACGCCAGAAGGCTGTG
>VWYH01009825.1:145465-221278 GCA_013399365.1 Pampusana beccarii | reverse complement strand
GTCAGAAGGATGGAGACAGGCTCTTCTCGGTGACAGCCAATAAGACAAGGGGTAATGGTTTCAAGCTGGAACATAGGAGGTTTCTCTTAAACATGAGAAGAAACTTCTTTGCAGTGAGGGTGAGGGTGACGGAACACTGGAACAGGATGCCCAGGGAGGTTGTGGAGTCTCCTTCTCTGGAGACATTCCAAACCCATCTGGATGCCTTCCTGTGTAACCTCATCTAGGTGTTCCTGCTCCAGCGGGGGGATTGGACTAGGTGATCTTTTGGTGTCCCTTCCAATCTCAAACATTCTGTGATTCTGTAATGCTTCTCTCAGAAATCATCTCAAGTGCAGCTAGAAGAAATCTTGGAGATCTGCGGTATTTTCTTTTGAATGTTGCTGACTTTTTACTGATCCATAAACCAAGAAGTGTTAGTATAAATTGAGCACTGGAAAAAGAGTTTAACATACAATTCAAAATCCTGCAAAAATGGTTTAACTGCTTACGTTTATCACTTCTCTTTATCCTTTTGTCTTACTTTGCTTTTCAGATTATCAGTTTATTAAATGTCTTCACACCACAGAAATCTCTGGAGGAGTTCCAGGATGTGTAAGTAACACAGGCAGTAATTAAACTAAAGTGGGGTGTTATAGCCCACCTTGAATACAATAACTCAGGAAAGTACAAAGGTTGTGAGACCCTTTAAATAAGATCATGTGCATTCTACACTGTGGGTAAACAGGTATTCTGCATTCCCATATTCAGAGCAATTTTGACACTTAAAAGGTGCCATATACTGGGTTTCCTAAGCACTGTAATAGAGTGCAAAGCCTGCTCGTGGCTCTTCTTGAGGAGGCTGGTGTGTCTGCATTTGTTTTCGCATGAAGAGGAAAGGGGTATGAGTAGTTAATAGGGCCTGCTTTTGTGTTATGAGTTTGCTTAGGAAATGATGGTTGTTATCTAACTCCCTGAGGTGTGTGAGGTTTTGGAATGTGGCACTTCAGTCTAAAATAATTTCCTGTACAAGAGACTGATGTGAAACATTTCTACCTTTTGTATTTGTTTTGATATAACCTTTGGCTGTGTAAAATCACTTGCCTGGGGATCTAGTGCTAAGTGTAGAGGAGAACTAGCATCTCTGCTGAATGTTGCCCTGTTGCACAAGCACTACTGTGTGTAGTGCAAACCTGCCCTGAATGAAATTTTAAACATTCAGAGGTTTATATAGCTATATTCCTTTTGTCTTCCAGTCTTCCTCGTATTCTATATGCATTGTGTGGAAATATACTCTCATTCCGTACTTTAAATCAGTGGTGATAATGAGCAGATACCAGTGGCTGGAGTCAAGTGACTACGATTCTGGCTTTGGTATATGGATTTTCCACATAATGTTGTCCCTGCAGACTTGTGCAGAGCAGATGAGGTAACAGTGTTGGAGAGAAGACAAGGCGTGCAGCTCACATTGAGAGGGAGAGCTGGTGTTTTTCCCAAAGTTTGACTGCTTTAGTGTAATGTTACAATTTTGAATCAACTGTGATTGTGAGATGTCTCATCAAAAATGAGCTGATGTGTTTAACATATTAACTTACCTCTAAAGGGGATTAGGTTAACGTCCTGCTGAGGTTGTTAGTGAAGCTTATTTATCAGGAGCATGAGACCAATTAATTGTAATGAGAATAGTGTGAAATCATGCAGTCTTAAGAGGAGTTTTGAAGATATTTTGCACATTTTAGCCTCTTGGACATCTCTACTGCTCTCCAATTCCTACGTGTACTGTGGTAGCCATTCCTCATAATGGCCAAATGCCAAGCAGACATGCCATTTGATGCTTGTGGCTCTTTTCTGCGTGTTTTAGTGTCTTGCTGCATGTTTGCTCACATAGGGTTTGGTCTCTGTGGTGGGGAATGTACCAAGAACGGGCCAGCAATCTGCCTGTTTTGCTGGGATGCTAAAAGAACACAGTCACTGCAGTGAGCTGGTGCAGTGAGAAACAACCGCCATGCTGGTACAGTTGTGAGTGGGCCCTACAGTAAGCCTATCTCCAGCTGCCTTACTCCCACTCAGCAGAAATAAAGTGAATTTTGAAGCTAGAAAATGCCTTGTTACTTCTTTGAGATGATGTTATGGTTCCTATTCAATACAATGACCCTATGATTTTGCTTTTTCATTCAGTTACCTGGTAATGGAGTTAATGGATGCCAATCTGTGCCAGGTCATTCAGATGGAGCTGGACCATGAACGAATGTCTTATCTACTGTACCAAATGCTCTGTGGTATCAAACATCTTCACTCTGCAGGAATTATCCATAGGGTAAGGAGACTTTGGTTTGAAACTTAAGGCAGCACGTGACATCATTATGAAGACATTAGAAGCCATACAAGTTTCTTGTGTATTGTGGATCAAAGCCCTGTCTCCCTCTAAAAATGACTATAAGCTTGTAAGTCATTTCCCGGCACTTAGCAGAGTAGCTTTATGGTTGTGTTAGTAATGAGATTACTTGTGAATTTAATAAGACAAAAATAAATAAGAACAAACACCAGATATCATCAAAGTGATCTCTGAAATATATAGGTAAGTGCCGTTTCTCCTGAAAATGCAGCTAGCTACATGTACCACACATGACATTCACACACTTGATGTTGCAGTGTGGTCCACATATTGCTTGATCAGGATCTGGAGAGGACAGTCAGGGCATATGGAATTGGAATTTTACATGTGCTAAAAAGAATTAAAAGACTGCTAAGTCTACATTAAATGCGTCCTCTGATTCTGCTTTTCCCCCTCAAAGTGCTGTGTCTGCTGAGGGTACGGTGCCCAGCTGTGGATGCCAGAAGTAGTGACTGCTTTGTGTGGTTTCTGACAACAAAGGGAACAGTTCCTGTGACTGACAGCAGGAGGCAGTTCCGAGCAGATTGAAAATACCCTGCGTTAACTTCTTTATTTAAACATGCTTTTACTAATTTAGGATTTCCAGCTGAAAAAACAAATCCAAAAATGTTTCCCTTTTGTTATGAAAGAGAAGAAGGGTTGATAAAACTGGTTACAGAGTGGATTTTGCTTTAGAACATACAAAAATCTCCTTTCTTGACATGTTGTATGTTTAGCAAAGGATGATTGATTAGGCTTCCAGATGGGCATCCAACAAAGGATAAGTTATTATACACAAAGCATTAAGGTATGTCCACACATACAGTTGGAATGTCTCTATTAGGTTTGCAACATTTAAAAAACAAACAGAGAAAACAACCCCAAATCAAAACAAGCAAACAAAACAAAACCAAACAAAAAGCCTCAAAACAGTACTCTAATACTCCTCCTAGTTTCTTGAGCTGCTAAATGCAACTTAGGTAACACCCATAGGCTCCTGCTGTCCAGTTAATGCCCCAGGGTATAGCGAGTTAGAATATCTTCAGAAGGGCTTGCTAGAGAAAAGTACCAAGGTTTTGCTTTGTGTTCACAAGGACTTCTGATAGTAACTGTGTCAGAAGAGTACAAGAATATTTGAAAGGTACCTAAAGTATCAGTCCAGATCACAGCTCTACATAGCTTTGTGAAGGGTAGTCATATGTTTTTTCACTGTCTTTTGCAGGACTTAAAACCGAGTAATATTGTGGTGAAATCTGACTGCACACTGAAGATTTTGGATTTTGGACTGGCCAGGACTGCAGGCACCAGCTTCATGATGACTCCATATGTGGTGACACGTTACTACAGAGCACCAGAGGTCATCTTGGGCATGGGCTACAAGGAGAACGGTAGGGCTTCAATTTCATAGCAAGTGCAGTGTGCTCTGAAGTGTAAGGTCTGCCTTCCACAGAAACAGAAAATGACATCTTGAATTCAAAAGGCAGGTCATTTAGAGCAGTTTCTCGCTATTGCGTACTGAAGCTACAGAATGGATTTGGGATGCCATGCTGGTGAATTTATCAGTGTGGGATTGCAGAGTAATGAAAAACCTGTTCTGAGCTATAGTTGACCTTAACACACACAATTAGCGCTGTCTGACCAGAACTGTCTTTGGCTTTGTGGCTCTGGAACAGTGTTGGGAACCACTGGGATTGCTGAATGAGTGGTATGTTCTAAATTGGAGTCTGTGTCTCTGAATTGTTAGAGGGAAGAAGGGGTACAACCTGAAATAGGGAATCCCAGCCCTTCCAGAATTTCTCTAAATGCAGAGCTAGATCTGAATTTCAGAAATGGTTTCTATCTTGCTGACAGGTTTAACTAAAGCCCTAGGTTTTGCTGACAGGTTTCATGCGGCCAAGAGCTAGGTACGAATTTTGCAGCTTGAGTCTTTTCTTTAATGGAAAGTAGAGTTGGAGAGAAAAGGGAAAAGCTTGAAGTTAAAAAAAGTACATCTAATTTGTATATAATCTCCCTAGATGTAAATAGGATTTTGCTCTGAACAGCCTATGAGGGATCTGGATACCTCTTAGTCCCTAGAAAGATTGTGAAAAACAGGTAGCAGGTGTGCGCTATAGAGAAGCAGGTAAGGAAGAATTGACATTTTGCAGGGGATGAAAGGTAAGATTTATAAATGGTTCTCATTTTGTAGTTAAACTGAGAATTGCAACTGAGTGTGAGGTAGATTGGGCAGGAAAGGAGGGGATACAACATACAGTGGAGAAAAATCTGCTGTCAAAAGCTCCCGTTGGTCTGTTTGACAAGCAGAATTTGCCATGACAAATACAGCAAATGTCAAAACCAGGTATTTGTTAAAATCTTCAACTTAATTTACATTGGAGAGGCTAGCTAATCTGTTGGAGAACTTTTGCTAACAGCCAAATGCATCCTGTAAAGGGCAGTGGAACTGATTTCAAGAGCTGATTCTGTGACTTAAGCAAGAATAAAGGCATGGTCTTCCAAAATTAGGAAGTCTCTGCATTAATTACTTGTAATGCTTGTAAATTTACAGTACATGTTTTAATAGGAAAGTCTAAAATGTGGAGAATTATTAAGCAGAGTCTAAGTGTGCAGAATTATTTCTGAAAAAGGAATAAACTTCCTTAAAGTATTTTGTAGTTGATGGTAAGTATCGTTGCAAATTTGATCTAGGCTCAGCACGCTTTAGTTAGCTCCTTAGTCAATATCCGGAGTTCCTTCTGTTGTGAAGTGGATTATTTTGTGTTTATTTTTTTTTCTCTCCAGACATTTAATAGATGATTACCATTGTTGTTGTTATTGTCCCTGAAAGGACAGAGAAAGCACTTACTTTCCACATGATTAAGATTGCACGAAGAAAAGGTTAGACACGCTTTTGCAATGAAGTACACAGCTAGGAAGGTAGTAAGAATGTTTGCCACATCCAAAGGTCCTGATCAAATGCCCATTGAAGTTAACAGAGAGGCCTCCTTTGACTTCCGTGGGCAATGAATCTGGTTCAAGATGAATGATCTTGTCTTGTGCAAAGTGAAAATGAAATAAACAGATAAAGAAAATAAAATATTTGAAAATATTCCTTCCCAAGGAAGTCAACAGAAAGGGTTGTACTTTGCTTCCCTGCTCTGGCCTATGCTGCCACATTACTGGAAGTCCCCCACTTTTTTTTATTTTTTGTTTTGCCCCTCTATGTACACTGCCTGTATAAGGACTGGTCACTGCTTTCATTTTCTTTCCGCATTTGGTTGGCTAAAGATGCATAATTATCACCAGTTTGCTGCACTTCTGTGGAAGGTCCTAAAACTGTCACTACGAAGAAAATCCTGCCACTGCCTCAGGCATGCTCTTGCTGTCCCGTACCCCTGGTACCTCTACCCTCCTTTTCCCAAATTAAACATTTCACCTTTATTATGTTTTACCAAGAAATTAGTTGTTTGTTTGTTTGATTTGGTTTGGATGGCTTTTGAAGGATAAAAAGGGGGAAGAAAAAGAGGAGAAACTGATTGTGTAGATGAAACATGACCACAAAATGAAGATTCAAAGCTGAGAAACAGCGTAGTCTTTTAAACCATTTGGAAGCTGTTATTTCCCTTTCACGTTGGATACAGATCTTTCAGTTCTGTGCATACTGTGTCGTTACCTATCTAGCCTTTTTTTGTGGAAGACTTGAAGGGAAAAAAAACAAACCCCACCCAAATCAAGCAGATAATATAACTATGCATATTGCATCTAAAAGCTGAAGGTGGCATCAGGAAGATAAGACTTAATTCTCTTAGTCTTGTTGGTACTTGTTCTGCAAAGCATTTATTTGCTTTAGTCTTTGAGCACCTATGCGGAAAAGGCAAAGTCCGCATAGGTCACACTCTTCAGTGCTTTCCAGTTGGTGTGTAGGTCCAGAGAGATACATATAGGTAGATATCTATACATAGGACATAGGTACAGGTCCTGAAGCAGGAGTTTTAAATAACGCTTAAGGGTGGTATTTATCTATACGGCCTTAACTCATGTGAACAGTTACGTTTGGAACTTCTTGTGTACGGCGGCAGAGCCCAGAAACTGCCTGACTGCAAGTAGGATTTATTCCAGATGACCATTGCCTGGATCGTTTATTTGGTTTTGCTTTAATTAAAAAAATAAGCAAGTTGTTTTTTCACCATAAATGTAGTGTAAACCATGGGTCTGTGCAGCTGTTACTTGATGTTTACTTGCTAGCTGTGGGCCTTCTCCCCAGATTGTTGATTTTAAACTTTTTCCACTGTTATTACTCACTATTGTTGAGTTAACTGACACAGCTTTTACATATTTACTTATTTACGTTAGCTTTTGTTGAAACATGGAAAAAAAAAAGACACAAAACGAACTGTACTGTTCTGATCAACCTGCTCTTTTTCCCCTCATTTAGGAGTGAAATGTTGTAGTTAACTTTGCTTTTTTTCCTCCTTCTTTACTTCCCTGTCTCTGTTGTTCTAGTGGATATATGGTCTGTGGGATGCATTATGGGAGAAATGGTTCGCCACAAAATCCTCTTTCCAGGAAGGGACTGTATCCTTGTGCCATTTGCTGCAGCTTCACCTATTATTTGTTCCTCTCCTCCACCCCATTCCTTTTACCATATAATGACTATACCAGGACTGTAAAGATAGAAGCAAAGAGTTGAATCCCAGAGGTATGAGTAAACGAAAATAGTGCACTACTGATATGAACAAAATTGAAAATGAAAAACAGATGCACAGCATTATTTCAGTCAAACAAGTTACGTTATTTTAAAACCTGTAATCACTCCATTTTATGTAGTCTTTATGTCAGACTAATAAGCAATATAGAAAACGAGCATTATGATTGTGAATTGAATAGCTTTTCTTATTATNTTTTATTATTATTAAAAAAAAAAAAAAAAAAAAAAAGCCAAATAATCCTAACTTGGCCAATCTGCTTCTTGCAAATCTGTTTTTCTGTTTTTACGTTTTGGAAACAGTGACTTCATAATATTTGTGGTGACATCATAATCTTTTGCTTGCTAATGCATCATGGATTTGGATTTGTCTCAGTGCTGTATGGGCTCAGAGTTGAGCCCATACAGCTTCTTTTTTTTCTTTAAAACAAAATGAAGAATTTGACTTGTCTCATTTAAGGCAGCCATTTATTTGATTTTGTTTCTAAATTGGCCTGAAATCAGATTCCCTTGATTTTAAAATGGACTTTCCTTTACTTGCATGAGGTCTGTGTAACTAATTAAACTGTATTTTCCTCCCATCTTGTTCATCCTGTCCTGGATGATATTATTTTTACCACTTCCAAGGTGGTGAAAGCAATATTAGAAAATGAAAACGAAAGAGGGGGTGTCTACTTAGTCTTCAGTCTATCACAGGCTAAGCCAGAAGACCTGCCTGCTCATGATGGCTGAGAAGTAGGGTGTATTTCGCCCATCAGAATAAAATGCAACAACGTAACATTTCCCACCTTCAGAATCGAAAAGGCAGGTTGGCGGAAAGACAAGTGCTGGTTGGTGTGGGGAAGACCCAGCTTTTACAAACATGTAGTCATGGAAGTAATTTTTTTTTTTCTCGCTTTCAAGTGATTCCTGTAGTGTTCATCAGAGTTAGGTCCCACCTGTCCCATTTTTCACAGCTCTGTGGACTTCCCCTGAAAATGGAGCTCTGCCCTGTGGCCAGGTGAAGATGCACTGGTATTTTACCAACAGGTAGACGGGGAAACTGCAGGTACCCTCCTGTTTGCTGAGGAGGAAGCAGCAACATTGTGCTGGCTTCCAGTTTTACAGGAACAGGGACTGGAAATGTATTGGATGCGAAACCCAACAACAAAATAAGAATAGTAATTTTTATTATTAGTGAAACAAGAATGGTGGTTTTTACTACCAGTGGAATAAGAATTGCGTGGTTTATTATTAGTAGTAGATGGCTTTGAGATGTCAGTGCAGAGGTGCTCAGCTTTTCCTGCAACACATGGCTGCAGATCCACCTTCTGTTGTCCCCTGTGTGTGCAGAGCAGCTCCCACCACTCATGAGACGCATAATTCAGTGATAACACCACCTCAGAAACACCATCATAACTCTTCCTCCAAATACCCTGCTCTTTTCCTCTTTCTTTTTTTTTTTTTTAATATTTTTAATGTATGAAGGAAAACTAAACTATGTTCAGCTGTAAACACTGAGCTTAGTTCTATTTAATCTATTTGGAGAGAAGTCAAAGGTTTTAGTTGAATACAGAAAAAAAGCTATTTCGCTGTAAAGTCATAGCACCATGAATAATGGGTTTGCTCTCCTTGTTCAACAACAAATGATATTTAAGAATCACGCCCTTCTGCCCATTTCCGGGGGAGGCGGGGGAAAAGCCATATAATTTAAATAATGTAGCTTTAAAAAAAAAAATCATTCAAACTTCTTTGTTCTTGTCTTGCTGTGACAAAAATCTTTTACAACAGTGTCTTATGCAGGGATAGCAGAGCATTTTTAAAATACCTTTTAACATTTCCGTATCAGTTAAAAAGAATAGCTGAATTTTTGAACAGATGAAGAAAACATTGTGTAAATTGTGGGATGGTCCTACTTCTTAAATCTTTGGAAATCCCATACCCTGAAATGCAGTGTGTGGCAACTGAGTTACAACTGCTATCAGATTTTAGTGGTGGGTTTATTCAGGTGATTTGGAAGTTATTTAAAAAAAAAAAATCTGAA
The DNA here is from genome assembly GCA_013399365.1 of Pampusana beccarii. Lineage (NCBI taxonomy): Eukaryota > Metazoa > Chordata > Aves > Columbiformes > Columbidae > Pampusana > Pampusana beccarii. The sequence goes on along the minus strand of VWYH01009825.1, from coordinate 212,218 downwards.
CATCCATTTCCAAGTCAGTACTCTTTGTTAACCAGTTTGACCCAGTGAATAAGAGTTTTTGGAGTCAGAAAGACTGGTTTGTCTATGGGTCCATATGTGTATGAGTCCATATGTATATGGGTTCTCCATATGTGAGGACCCCCTCCGTCTGTGGCTGTTGATGGGCAGCTCTAGTTTGCCTCCTAGATCCAGGAGGAGCTGGTGAAGCATTTATGCAGCTGCAGGTGAACTTCACAAAATGACACTACAATAAAGCTTCCCTTGGGATACCTAAGGCCCTTTAGCAGTGGGTTTGCTAGTTGAAAGAGGCAAGTCTGTACAGAAACTAAAAATATCCCTTCTTTTTAATTATTCAGAAGAACATCTACTGTGTGCACTTGCTATCAACATAAGGAACTTACTCATTTCTATCCTGGAGTAGGAACATTCATGTATGGCACAGCACATATCTAAGAAAAATTTCACAGCTGCTGCCAAGTTCTAAGGAAATAAAAACTTGAGAAAGTTATCTTAGCTATATCATCGTATTGAGTTGCTGCTGACTTCAAATGCAATTTCATTTTTAAAGTCTTCATGGAAATTAAAACATGGAGAAGATTAATTTCAGATCATCCCAGCTACCTAAATAAGGTTGTCTCTCTAGGTTACTGTAGGAAGACTCCAAAATCTGTATAGACTACAGGTACTAGTACATGGTAATTGTCCCAGATAGTATACATTTAAGTTATGCATTTTTCAAAAAAATGTGTTTGTTTCTCAACTTTAATAAAGTGCTCTCTGAACACGTTTGGTTAACTGCTGATTTCATTAGCAAAAAGCCAAACAGTACCTGAGAACAATTGCTCTGAATATTGCTGCAGTGTTGCATCTAACTGACCTGGCAGGACACTTGAGATGCAGCAGGGCTGGTCCATGGAAGTGCTGTCATTTTTCCCGGAGCCAGCTGGTTTTCAGAAAAACAAAACCACCCTTCACCCTCCTGGAGTGTACTGGGTAGAAACTGCACCACAGATACCTTTGTTCCTTGTTGCAGACATTTCAGCAGACCATCAGGGAGACTTTTGTGTCAGAAGTCAGAGAATCATGAGAAAAAATTCACTTTTTGATCAGGTTCCAGATAGATTTACAGACCAAAGTATTCCTGGCAAGTTCTGGTAACTGTTTATAGTCCATTTCTGAGCTTCTCACCCAGCATTTCCTTGATGCTTGCTCCACTCTTGTCTCAGTTAAATCAGGAAAAGCGTGAACCACAAAAACTGCCAAATTCTTGGATACCATTGGAAGTATTTTGGAAAAACTCACAGATTTTCCCCAAAGCTCTGTTCAGCTCTAGATAATAATGTCTTCAAAATCTCATAAGATTTCGACTTAAGGATTGGAAATGTATTTCTGTGTGTGTGTGTTTTTCAAGAGAAGGGAAAACTTAAGGAAAGCCTAAAATGGCCTGAAGGTTTCCAAGTGAGAGAGATTTACTAAGATCTGAGCTACTCAGGCCACAGTGATATCCCACAGGCACATATGACTTAGTGGGGAAATAAAGCAATTTAAGAGCATTTATTTTCAGTAGTGGGGGGGGCATGTAGAGGATGGTAGTCTAGCAAATTCAGATGCAAGTCCTTCAAAAGATCAAAGGGGAAACAGCAATTTAGCCATAGAAATATATTGTGATGACGGCCATGTGTCTTAAGTTGGGCAAGGCCTGGATTACAGCGGGGAAAATGGCAAATAAAAGTTTTCTATTGCAAATATTATAGCCTAGCTAATAGCTTAGACTCTAAAGCATTGAAAAGAGAAAATACCATTAAGATAGCAAGAGAGGGAAAAAAAAATTCTATGTGGCTATGAACATCCAAAATGGGTCATGAAGAGAAGTCAGCATTAACAGATGAAGTTAATGTTCTCTGAACAGTTTAGATTTTGTTTACTACCTGAATACTGTGGCCAGATATTCAAAAATTCCTTTGTCTGCCAGCTGTCTTTGAGAATGGTGGGAGTAAGAGACGCTCTCTGACATAGGGAATATTCTATTTTACTGTCCCAGAAATTTATATGAAAAAACCCAACATGCTTGCCATAGGGGAAAAAACTTTGAACCAATAAATTATTTTAGGAAAAGAGGTTGCCTTCCACAACTCAACAGCAGAATTTGTCTTTGCGTTTGACATACGATCTGCATTTATTAGTGAGTATAATCCTAGTGTTTTGGGTGCATCTTGGGGTCTTTCTTAAACTTTGGTACAATGAAACATCTGCAGTCAGCTGCTTTTTGTCTCTCCAGGCTGGTTCAGCTGGTGCACGCTAGCCTGCTGCTTGTCTGTTAGTGATGACTTCGGCTAAGTTTGAACTTTGTTCAGCTGGATGATCCTCCCCAAGTATATGGTTTGGTGTTAGACTCAAGATTTTTCTGAGAATATAGCAANTCTCCAGGCTGGTTCAGCTGGTGCGCGTTAGCCTGCTGCTCGTCTGTTAGTGATAAGAGTAGTTCTCTTTTTTTTTTCTTCTCTCTTTTCTTCCCCCTCCTCCTTTTTTCTTTTTTTTTCTTTTTTTTTTTTTTTTTCCCCCCCCCCCCCCCCCCTTCCTTTCTCTGCCATTAATCAGCTTTTGCTTGGTTGCAAATGTACTAATTTGAGCTGAGTTTCACTGGTACAGTGGAACAGAGAATTTAGAGCTTGTAGACAAAAAAGATACTACTGAAGCATCTGCTGTCAAGAGCAGATAGGTATTTGGTCAGGATCAAAGTAGAGGACTGGAACACACTCAAAATCACATATCATTTGTCGAATTTATTAAATGATATGCTAATCTGTTTGTATTGTAGCAAGAGGGGTTACCTGTGGGATTCCTGCTAGAAAAGGCAAAATGAGTGTACTTGAACACTCTTTGAGACCTGAGATACTTCCAAGTCAAAATTGAAATTAAGCTAAAAAGAGGGTCTGAAGCTAGCAACTGCATGATCTGCAAAACACATTTTAAGTGTTACTGTCTGTTAGATGTAATGTAGTGCATTTCACATTCCTTGGCCAGACTCTCCGTAGGTCTCTCTTACTGCAATGATTTTTTTATGTTCAAAAGAAAATGAGGGACAGGGAAGGGCATGAGTCATTCCTCGTGCCTCCACCAATTCCTGAACCTGCATCTCAAGATTCCCATGGCCTTGTCTTACACAGGCCTCTCTTAAAATCCTGTGACATGACTTCTAATCCCTCTGCAAGCTCTGCTGTTCTGAAAGGGACAGTGGAACATGTGTTCCCAAGAAAAGACAATAGCTTTTCAGCGCTTGTTTGGCATTACGACCAAGAGCCAAACTGAGGAAGAACACAGATCTGGATGAGATTCTTAGCTCCTAATGCATTTTTCCAGGTGGACTGGGTTCTGGCACCTGCCTGTCTGCTGCAGATCGATTCTGTCTATGCTCAATAAAGGTGAGCATCTGCTAGTCTGAATCCCAGAGGGTGATGGCTCTTGAATAAGATTTTCGTCCATCAGCCAGTTGCCCTGCTCAGCTGTGTCATAAGAAGGTACCATGCATATCAGTTTGGAACTCACAGAAAGTGTTGGTGGTTTTATTTAATATAACAATAATAATATTCAGACATTCCAGAACCCTGTTACTGTTACTGAGAAATATTAATTAATGTTTTCATTACATCATGTGGAACGTGGTGTTTCAAATTAGAAAGAAAAAAAATTTGTCAGGAAATCTTAATGGATTGAGGTGACACTATGCTGAGCCCTTGTTAAAATGCTTTGAAATCCATGCGTGTAATAAATACAAGCATGAAGGGAAGGTTTTTGGTATCTCAGCAAGGTCCTGAGATTGGGATGTCATAAAACTGGGAGCTTGCCGTGGTTTAGACAGAATTGAGGAAGGGAAGGGTTTGGTGGGTTTGGGGTTTTTTTTAGATTTTTTGAAGTGTTTGAGCTATCTTCACAGTTGTCATTCGGAGTGCTCTACATCGCGAACTTGTCTTGGCATTGGCAGTCTGAAACTTGTACCTGTGCTCTCTGGAGCTTGTGGAAAAAAAAGCAGCTTCATCTGTGTATTACCAAGAATTACCAAGTATTTTTATAAAGCATGTCCCTTTTTTTACTGCATAGGGGTAACAGGAAAAACCTGTACAAACAAGAAACAGTGTCCAGTACAGAGTGCTCTATTTTTCTTCCTGGAAATTCAAGTAAGGGCCCTAGAAATGGTTCTTCAGAGCAGACCTTAGTGCAGATCTGCAGGAGCACTCAGCAACAGAGCTGGAGGTAACAGGAGAAGCCACCCAGCAAGGTGTCTGTCCACTTAGGGGGATTTGGAGAGAGAAGTTTTCTATGTTGTGACAGACGCGCTCAGTCGCCTTGAAGTTTTTCTGGAGTTCACACATCAGCCATTGGGGAATAGCATTGTGTGCTAAGTATTTTGGCCTACAGTTAGACAAATAGAATCAGGTATCGTGATTTGATTCCTAAATATGTCTGTCATAGTCTTCTCAAGTCAGTTTTGAGGACACGATCATCTCTTTTCAGCTTGCAGAGGGGTGATTTCTGCAGCGCTAAAATAGGAGCTGTTACAAGCGTGAACATGTGGCATTCTCACTAACGCTCCAGGCAGAGGGAGAGGGTGAAGGAAGTGTGGAGTAGCCTACAAGGCTGGGAAAGATGGCAAAGCTCATGATTTTCAGTGAATGCAAACTGGACCTGACTGTGCGAAGGTCTGAAGAGCCACCTCAGAAGGAGTTTTAGCCAAGGCAGCTGCAGATTTTCTTTCTGTGCTGCCTGTTATCATGTTTTGTCAGGTCCCAGAGAACCTGCAGTTTGGCAGAAGGAGAATGCAGGGCCATTATGGAGGAATGGGAAAGGAAACATGAACATCTGCATTTCAGAGCAGCTCTGTGCAGTAATCTCGTTTGTAGAGATTGTAAACAAATCAAAAATTACCTACTCTAAATAATCAAGTACACAGTATTCTAATGGAGAGGGTGCTTCTCATCAAAGGCCACCCAAATCTCAGCAGTTTCACTTCAGAGAGTCATGAAAGGTTGTGGGTTTCATTCATGAATGCTCAGTTTCATGTGATCCTAAAACACCAAGGCAAACAGCTGCTAAACTGAGTTTTACGTAGAGTCAACACAGAGGTCTCTGTGGCTCTAAGTTAGCCTGCATTTGATTGAAGGTTAGGAGTGTTCCATGTGTTGGTGGACCATTGCCAGCTCTTGCGAATATCCCGCATTTGGAAAAAACCTTGAACCAAATGTGAATTTTTCAGTGCTTTGGTGTTGAGTGCAGGTGTTCTGAGATGGTCATTTGTTTACTATTTCTGATGCTTGTTAGACTGCAATTACTCAGACTACATCTAGATTTATGTTGGACTAAGTGAAACTAAGGATTAAGGCTTAGGTCTCTGTACTGCAGTCCCTTTTGGAGCTTGGCATAAGTCTCAGTGCCTTAACTGGGGCTTACGACAGCTGCTGTATATGCTTGAAACTCCTACCCTCCAACTAACTACTTTTCTTAAACACACTGTGGAACTCTGGGTTCTAATTTGGTTTATTTCTAATTGTCCTGGGAGAAGAAAAAGAGGCAGCAGTCAAAAAGGCACAGTTTTTTTTTCTCTTTGGATTTTGGTTATTTTTAGGTGTTCATGTTTGCTTCTTCTGATTTGTAAATTTTCAAAGAGCTAGCTTCTCAAAACCTCAGGAGTAGAGAACAATCATCCCTGCTTTACGGGGTTTAAAGTTTAGTAAGTCACTAGTTCAACTTCTGTGTGTGCGCTCTTGAGCACAGCACAGAGCTGTACTGTCAGAAGGCAGCCTCTGAAAATAAAAAGCGATTAACACATGAACAAACAACTGCTTGCTCTATCTTTTCCTGTTATTTTGCATGCCATTTAGCTTGTGATGAAAGCAGCAATAATTTGCATCTCTAGGTTTGCTTATTGCTTCCAAACAAGTAGCCATTTATTTATTTCTTTGTTTATTGTCTTATCTATTGTGTAGTGATGAAACTTTTCATATGCTAAATAAAGCAACAGGGGGCGTTAGACCCAGGCATGTAAAGATTTACACCCCTAGGACATTTGCCTTCAAAGTCAAATCCACTTCAAACTGTTGCTCAGTATGAAATTATGAGAGTAAATTTAACCAAGCAGCATGATGCTTCTTTTTTTTTTCCCCCACAGTTTCTGGCCCTGAGAGGCCAGTCTGTCCCTTTTCTTGCTTCCATGCCCTATGGCTTGTCATAGAGCAAGGACAGCAGAGGTAATGTGGTTTCATGGTATTGGTATGGGGGAAAACGCCACCTTAATCCTGTAGTGGATAGAAGGAATCTGACTTTCATCTTGTGTTCCAGCGCAAATTGTGGTTAACTTTGACCCAGCTGAACTGTTCATTCCTGTACAAGGTAAACAGCCCCCTGTTTTGCTCTGAATTTCAATGCAGAAGGTACAGCTTAGTGCTTTTGTGTCTCAACTGTCCTATGGAGAAATCACCATTTCCTATCGCGGCGAATGGAAATCTTATGAGATTCTCTAGACCCCTGTTATGGACTGGGGGCTTCACCGAGGTTCAATGGAAATGAGCCACGGGGCTCTAAAGCAAGCATTATTGGGGTCAAATGAGGTCAACAAACGCTGTTCATACCCCTGAATAAGAGGTGGATATGGCTTCACAGGGACCCATGTTCCTTTTGTGGCTTCTGGCAGTTCAGCTCGTGAAAATATGCATGGATCTCTGGGAGCTGAAGGGATAAAGGAAAAGCAATTTGCATATCCTCATTGAATACAGAGACCAGCGTTCATTTGCAGTACAAAGCAGTATAAACCTAGGTAATGAATGCAAATGAAAACTTTAAAAAGATAAAATTAATTGGTAAATTTTAATTACAAAGTTGTATTACGACACAGTAGCCAACTGTGGGTTTCACTATTTTTCTCTGTTTAATAGCGTTGTCTTTCATCCACACTGGGGTAAAGAAAACTGTTGGAGTTGATTTTTCTCAGACCTGCTATGTTGTTGTGAAACTTGTGCACTCAAGCAGAAAAGCACCTGCAGAGAGCGAAAGGCAGGGCCGTGTCTGTGGTGTGGGCTGCAGCCTCTGCACTATGGCATCATCGGATAAGTCTTCTCATTTATTTGTTGTTCTGTTCCTGTTTTCTTGTTTACCTTCATTTCATTTTTGTTTTCAGTTGACATGTGGTCAGTAGGGTGCATCATGGGAGAAATGATTAAAGGTGCTGTGTTGTTTCCTGGCACTGATCGTATCCTTCCTAGCAGCCGTTTTGGCCTCAGTAGGTACTTCCAACCCTTTTCGCCCCAGCCCCTTCCCACCAAAGTAGTGCTGACATACATTTGTACTGTACCTGAAGAGTCCTCTTAAGTCCCACTGCAAAATCCTTGCAAGCCAAAATGTCAATAAACCATTAGTGCCTCTCAGTAAAAGCCTGCTGGCTTAAAAGAGGTGGAAACTGCAGCGAATGTAGTGTGAGGAGATGGAAAACAACGTCCTGCATGGTTCATTGGAATTGCTTTCTGCAGCCAGTGACCACTTGATTTAAGTTTCGTTGTTATGCATGTCTCTTTATTAATTGGTGGGAGGGTGGGTTGTTTCATGAATGGCAGTGTTTTTAAGTTCAGGTTGTAGCATGGTAGGCAGGAGTCACTGTTTACCTTAGGATGGCATGTGAGAAGTTCTGCATTTTAGGAAGAAGGTATGATTATTTTTGGAAATGCTTATTTCTTCACTTGTTAGCTCTGCAAGTGGTATTGAAATAGGAAAGTAGGAAATGGCTTCAGTTCAGGGATGACTTCTGCTTCCCAAGAATAAAATTGTCACTCAGTTTTGTAGCAGCTTGACTCAGAAGGCTGGGAATTTCCTTGGAAACTGTTGTTACGAACTTCAGTTTGTCATCTTTTTTTTAAGTACGTGTAGTTATTATGTGGAAGTACAATGTATTTCAGACATCAACAGGAAGTGATTTATAGGTAAATGCATTAAATCAGTGGACATGTTGTCCAAGCAGACATTTTCCTTAGAGACCAATTTGTACATCTTTGTTAGAGACAATTTTGTGTTTAGGACTGAGGCAGCCATAATTTTTACTTTATTTGATGTTCTATGAAAGCTTTGATATATTATCTATTATTTATCAGATTGTGAAAGCAGTTTGTTCTTGTGCACAACAGCAACTGAGCTCCATGAGTGCTTGGTCTAACTCCAGCAATGTCTGGTCCAGAGGATTACACAAGTGAGAAATGGAGGTGACCTGTGTACAAGTTTTCCTTCTAATTTAAACCCTATACTTAGATGACATAGGAGTTTCCAGGCATTATTTATTGTATGGAACTTTATCTGAACGTGTGTGCATATACACTGTGGGGTGTGTGTACGTATTTATTCCATTTAGCACTTTCTTTTGCCTTACTCACACTTCAAAGGGTTCAATATTTTTATTAGAATGTGGAAAAAGTAATACATGGAGAGCATGAAATAAATTAAAGTAGATCGTGGTAGCATTAATATTTTCACAGCCTTGCCCAGTAAGATTTTTATTTGTGTTTTCTCCAGAATGTTGGATATGATATACATGCATGCTGAAATGAATGCTGAAAGTCTCATGAGTTTTTGTGTGAACTTGAGCACGTTTCATCTGCATGTGTGAAAGTAAATCCCTTCTATGTGTTAATGTAACTCATTAGCACCTATTTGTGCTCCATGAAGTTTTGGCCCAGGCAGTGCTTGTGTTTTCTGCAAATGTGAAGTGAGAAATTTGAGTATGGGGGTTAACGTAGTTCAGTGTTGTAGGCTGAAGTGTTTCGATGTTAATAGACTTCCGTTTTGTAAGATACAATTTAAAGAAATCCCCAGATAAGTACAAAAAGAATTGAATATGTCCTATATAGCGCTTCAAAAAACGGTTTCTTTGACACAGCTGCATAATTGTTAAAAAGAAATCATGCCAAGCCTCCATAATTAAACCATTATGTGCTGCTTATTGTCACAATAACCCCACAGAAATTGGCATTACCAGCTGCCGATTCGTTCAGGATCGTTCTGTAATTGAATTCACATTCTTCATTTATATTTATAATATGTTGCTAAATTTCCACTGCATTTTATGTAGCACTCTGCTTTGCTTTTCTTCTGCTGCTCCACGAGTGTCTGTTCAGTGAACAGAGAGCAACGTCATTGCTTCGTTCTCCTCAGAGCCACCTCTGCCCCAAGTCCATCCCCCCATGGTTCCCGTGCTGCTGAGCAGCCGCGCTTCTCATTCCTGTGCCCGGCTGCACAGCCAAAAACTGCTCAGAAAGTCGCACGAACAGCCCCAGGGTGCTGAGATTGACGACCTCGTGCCACCTTCTTCCTTAAATCTACATAGAACGTGCTTAGCATTTCTATAAAAAATATTATTTCTTCAGACGTGTGATGGGGTTGGACAGCGTACTTTAGGATGTATTCAAGTATAGAAGGAGCAAGAGTAATTAGAAATCCATTTCCTAAAAAAAGTAGAGAGAGTGTAAAATCAGTTAAGACTGGTGGTGTACCAGAATTTATCAGCAATTTTTTATCTTCACAGGCAGTGCTTCATTTCACAACCACATTGTGATTTGAAGAGTGTGTAGTACTAAATTGTGTCCATTTTTATGCACAAAGAACTGTGAAAACCAGTTTTGAAGCAGAAAGATTGAATATTCATGAGAAATGCGTTGTCATATATATGACTGCAAAATTAACTATTTGCCATTTTCTACCAGTTAAGGGGTACAGATCGTTTACTCTTGTTTCTGTTTCCAGAACAAGATGGTCTGTTCAGCTGAGACAACTTCTGTAGCAAAGCACAGCCATCTTACACGGCTGTGGAAAATTCACAAGCAGAAAAATAGGAAATGCCTTTGTGTGAGAGCAGAGTGCGTAGCTGGGCTGCAGCTCTGCTTCACTCCTGTGATCCACTGGAATTCAAGGAAACAGCTTGAGTGGAGCCGAGAACAGAATCCAGCTCTATTCTTTTTTTAAACTCCGATTGCAAGTGAATGCTTTGTAGCATCCAGAGTCCCTCGGGTCTTTACCGATCCTTGAAATTTTAATATGTCTCTCTAATTTTTGATGTATGCACATGATGCAGTTAATTGTGAGCTAAAACCTTTTTTTTTAATGTTATATGAAGCTTCAAGTTTGACAGCAATAGTTCTGCTTACAGAGAAACTCTTATCATGAAGCTTGGATGTACTTGTGCCTCGAGCAAGGAGAAAACGGCAACACGGTTTGTTGTGTTGTCTCAGGAGCCATTTGGGAAGCTGGCTATACCTGTGAGATGACTCTTGTTCAATGTCTTCTCAAAGTTTTGATGGAGACTGATACTCTCACCACTGCATAAGTGATCTGAAGGAGTTAAGAAGATCCCTTAGTCCTCTGAGCTGTGAAAGTGGTAGTTATACACGAATTTGTAATTTTTTTTTTTAAACTGCTGAATGCATTTTAGATAGACAAAGAAGAATGTGCCCTTAAATTCTGTAGCTGGGAATGCTTAGAGGGTGGCAAATATATTTTTATCAGAGAGATGTCAGGTTAGCGTGGTGTCAGCTTCTCTTAGTATAAATGACAGATGGCCAAACAAGCTATCACATACAGAGCCTCATTCTACAGCTTCAATCACGTTCTGTGTGTTACACACAGGGTTGTGGTTCCCAATGCAGTTTTACAGTTCCTCTAGAAGATATTTTAAAATGCTGGTATTCACAGGCTGCCTCCTAGGCTAGGTACACGATCCGTGTGCATCCAGCTGTGCACGTTACAAAGACAGTAGGTCACAAGAGAAGGTTCTAGAAGCTTAGAAACAGCCCAGAGTAGCACAGTAGATACTACAATGGTGAGGCGATGTCCACAAAGGAAATGGTAAGAGAGAGCTGGGCAGGGAGAAATTCAATCAGATATAACAAAGGCAAGTGTGGAGTCTTGCATGTGGGCAGGAACAACCACAGGTTCCAGTATAGGTTGTGGAATGACCTGTTAGAGAGCAGTGTAGGGGAAAGGGACCTGGGGGTCCTGGTGGACAGCAGGATGCCCATGAGCCAGCACTGTGCCCTTGTGGCCAAGAAGGCCAATGGCATCCTGGGGTGTATTAGAAGGGGGGTGGTTAGTAGATCGAGAGAGGTTCTCCTTCCCCTCTACTCTGCCCTGGTGAGACCACATCTGGAATATTGTGTCCAGTTCTGGGCCCCTCAGTTCAAGAAGGACAGGGAACTGCTGGAGAGAGTCCAGCACAGGGCAACAAAGATGATGAAGGGAGTGGAGCATCTCCCTTATGAGGAAAGGCTGAGGGAGCTGGGTCTCTTCAGTTTGGAGGAGACTGAGGGGTGACCTCATTCATGTTTATAAATACGTAAAGGGTGAGTGTCAGGAGGATGGACCCAGGCTCTTCTTGGTGACAACCAGTGATAGGACAAGGGGTAATGGGTACAAACTGGAACACAGGAGGTTTCACTTAAATATGAGAAGAAAGTTCTTCTCAGTGAGGGTGACAGAACACTGGAACAGGCTGCCCAGGGAGGTTGTGGAGTCTCCTTCACTGCAGACATTCAAAACCCGCCTGGACACCTTCCTGTGTAACCTCATCTAGGTGTTCCTGCTCCGGCAGGGGGATTGGACTAGGTGATCTTTCGCGGTCCCTTCCAATCTCAAACATTCTGTGATTCTGTGATTCGTTGAAGGGCAAGATTGCAGTCCTGTGCTGCAATATCTGGACTATTCACTAAGCATTGATTTGCTTGCTGTTGTGTAAGCAAAGATGCTCAGCAACTGAATGAAGTGCCAGCTAAAAAAAAAGAGCAGTTGAAAATGTTAGTAAAGATGTCAATATAGATAAGCATCCAAAGAGTCAATGACAGCTACATGACCAACACTGCTGTCTCCCAGCTTCCAAGTGGTCAGTAGTAATCTTTTGAAGTCTTTTTATTTATGTACTACATGTTCTTTTTATTATCATCACATGTTCTATTATAGCATATAAATAGCAGCTACTGTTCTTAAAGTTGCAGAATAGTTTCTATTGCAGTCTATTTTTTACAAATGTTTCATTCTTCTCAAAGTGTTCACCTTGGCACAGAAAACGCTCTGTACTTGCTGTCTCGTCAGATGCCAGCGCTTTTGATTTCTCTTGTGTGTTTGTTGTAACCTGTGTTAACATCAGTATGTAAATTATGGGACTGGAAAAAGCAGGTGTCTGCCACCAGTGCCTCCAACAGTGAAGTTGGTTGGTTTGGTTTTTATTAGCAGATTTATTTTTTAAAAAGGTCAAATTTTAAAAAAATTAGAGTGGTTGAGCCATCAACTTTACAACCGGTGCGACAGTTTTGTATTGGAGAGGGAAATACAGAGATGCTTATGGTAATCTAATTCTGACAAGTTAGGAGCATCAAAAATTTGTATCCAAAGCAATGCAGTCAGTTTTCATCAGTGGAACACACACATTTAAGGAGACAACGATCAGAAAGGTGGTTCCCTTAAGATTTTGAGCTGGAAAATATATGAACTTTCCCCCTGCCTGTATGTTATGAAGGAAAAGCTCTACGTCCTTTTCATTTTTGTTGTGCCTACCTTAACAAAAGCAAGATTTGACATGTCCTAGTCCTGACTGTCTCTGGAAGAAGCACCTTTAGCCAGAAAGAGCAAATCCTGTTTGCTGTTAGATTTGCAGCAGATTCCCTCCTGCCCCCCTTTCAGGAAAAGAAATATGAACAATTAAACAGTTACAGTAAATTATTGCTAAAGGTTAAACAGCTGAGCACTGAGTTTCTGACTACTAGAGACGAACGAAAGGGCTTAACTATAGCTGCACCATAGTATGTTGATATTTATAGTCCAGTAGATCTAAAACATCCTGCTGCAAACAGTATCTCTCCTCCTGCAAAACCTTGCTGTTGAACGTAAAAAAATATAATCCTTCACTCAAACTAATAAAACCAGGTTAGATCCTGTCTTCCGTCCTAAGTCATACAATATGCTGTTGTGTATAGTTGACACATTTTCCTTGATCCTGTTTGGGGCCAGGGACAGCTGAGGTGATTCAAATAGCATTAAAGCAGACATTTCATCATCTTCCAGAGTTTTGGGTTGTAATTCTTTCCAGCTTCCAGTCTGTCCACCATTTGTTTAATTTCAAGGTGCAAAACAGGGTCTTCTTTTAGCAGAAGTTTTTGTTTTGATTTTCTTCACTCAAATACAGGCTTTTTTTTTTCCTTGGGAAATGTCTGATTATGTCAGACTTAGGTGCTCATTAACTAGTAGTACCATTTTTTCGGTTGGTGTGCAAATAACATCTACAGTCACAGTCATCCACTGGTTCATGTAACCTGCAGTAGGTTTTGATTCACGTTAGAGTTGTTCTGTAGTAACATTTGTTTTCTGCAGAATTGCTGGAGTTAATTGATGGCCACCCAGAGAAAGCTGCTTCTCTTTGCTTCAATAAGTAAACTTCTGAATTTTTTCAAAACTTTTTTTTTCTTCTTTTTAAATTCATACTATGACAGGGACAACCTCTCATCATCAGGTGCACCACAGATGCATTGCAACCGGTGACTGTATAAAACATAGCAGCGAAATGGAGCTGGGCCAGTGTTCAGCAAGAGTGCTCTTAAATTATTGCACATTTGCATGTGTTGGACCTCAGGTTATAATGCAGTGTTAGTAAGGCCTGGGTGAGTGGGGAAGCAATACTAGAGAGGAAAATGTGTGTCTTTCTGACTGCAAAACATTCTGTCCACACCTGCCCTTGCTGGAACCAGGTATGGGTTTGCTGTTGCTGTTAGTAGGAAAAAGGCAGGTCCCGACTGCCCCATCCTGCCAATTTGCGTGTGTGTGTGTACAGATAAACATCAAATGAAAGGATTTTATTTACGGGTTTTGGCCATATTTGAGCAATGTAAGTCAGGATTAATACAGGAGAGAAGCACGATTATCATGCAGTTACTCAAAACAAGTCCCTGAAGTTGCTGAGACATAAAACGTAGCATTTTTGGCCCTTGGTACAAGCCAGAGCTGCAGGAGCTCCAGTGCTGCCCTGCAAATCAAGGCTAGTCAAGGAGAGGAACACAGTGGTCCTGCCAGCTCCCTTGGCTTTGGCTGTCATCTTTGCGCTGGTGTCTCATAAAGATTTTTGCATCTCAAAAACCTTCCAGTCATGCATGGCAGTTCCCACTACATAGGCCCTGCGCTAGGATCTTTTTTTTCTACTCTTTTTTCCCTTAACCACACGCATCCCGGAACATCTTGCAACTTCTTCCCTCTCAGCATGTCCAAGGCCCACAGCTTTCTGTAATCCTAAAGGTCTCTCTCTCTTTTTGGCCTCCATTCAGTATCTGAGATGGATAACCTGCTCTGTACAAGCATAAGCTGCTGACATCTGCTTTGAAGCAAGTCTTGTGTGTGTTCCTGCCTATCAAATGTCCACTCTGCACAGGTCAAGCTTTCAGTGATGGTTTCTAACTTGGCTTTCTCACCCATTTGGCTTCTCTTGCTGTAACTAACAGCACCTGCATTCCTGTGTTTTCTGTTCTTCTTGGCAAAGCATTTATTTCGTATTTCCAAGTGCCTCAGAAAGATCTGCTTCTGAAAGAGCCCAGCCAGCAAACAATGAGGTGTGTTAACTTGAAAATAAATTTTAAATGTCAAAACACTTTATTTTCTAATAAAATGTTTAATGAAATATACAGTCTACTGTTTGAGCAGCTATGGTCTTGGCTGACTTTATTGTTGTTGCAGTTCTTTAGTTTTCTGCTGAGAAAAAGATATTTTCATGGACAACACAAGATACACAGAACCTGGGCAAGGCAGGGGGTGGGTTTGTTCTACATAAATCTTTGCTTTCGTTTAAAAAATGAAAGTTGTTCAGAAAAATCTTGACAGACTATTTCTAGCAAATCTGTCCAGTTGAAATTAAAACCATTCAAAACATGTTTTCAGCATTCTTAAAGCATACATTTAAATAGTTTTCATAGTGTGATGTAGAGATGGTTCTGATTTTACAGACATTTGCTTAATATGTTTTTAGGCACAGTAAGGCTTGTTCTGAACATGACTGGAAGAGCTACATAACACCTATCAGATGCCTAATTGTTATCTCAAGAAAACTAAAAAGACCAAAACAAACAAAGAAACAAAAAAACAAAGCAACAACGACAACAAAAGCTCAGTACAAATTGCCTTTAATACAATTTATTTTTAAGCACTAGAGCTTGTTTCTTATTAGTCAATAACAGTTTAGCAATACAGCTCTCACATTTGCAGTTAAAGAGAAACATCTGTCTATACCTGAGGCATCATTTGTCTATAGAAAATGAGTACCCGTGCATTCTTACAAAACCAAATTGCTTCCTGGGGGTTGCTGGTTGGGTGGGTTTAGCAAAATTAGCACCAATTAAGTTATCAGAGAGAGTGAACATGTAAGTGTGAAGCAAATGAGTTGAAGGTGACTCCTGTACCAGACAGAACTCCGAGCTGCTGGGTCTCGCTCTCCACAGCCCGTGCGTAGAACACGTTGTTCCTGCTGTGCCCGTGGAGCTAAGGTAACTGAGGCAATTACCTGTGTGTCAGGAGAAGGGAGCACAAGCCACTGGATTACAGGTTAAAAATAAAACCGGTAACAAGTATTGACCCAAAGAGAGGAAGCTGTGTGTTTTCCCGTGGTGGTTTTAGGATTGCACAGTGCCCTCAAGTAAGTGTGAAAGAGAGATTTGCTCTTTGCAGGCTGTAGAACCCAGAGGAATGAAAAAATACGGTGGCTGCAAAGATGTTACAAAGGCAGTTAAACACCTCTGAGGATTCCCAGAGAACACCCAAACAGAAATGTCAGGAGATTACACTGGTGTTTGAGTTTTGTTTTCCTTAACTACTGATGTTCAGATATTGATCAGTGGAATAAAGTTATTGAGCAGTTGGGAACACCCTGTCCAGAATTCATGAAGAAGCTGCAGCCGACGGTACGGAACTACGTTGAGAACAGACCCAAGTACGCTGGCCTCACTTTTCCCAAACTTTTTCCAGATTCTCTCTTCCCAGCCGACTCAGAACACAACAAACTCAAAGGTATGTCTGACAACGGGACGCGGTTCACACGCCAACAGCTACAGTGCAATGCTTTTCCCAGTTTTTCTTCTCTCTAGTTGCACTCCCTTTTAATGCAAATAGTTGCAGAGACGAATGGCTACATGGGTTTTATTCAGCTGAGAGGCAGCTCTTGGAAGGGATTTTTTTCAAGAACCTGGTGCTTGGGCAACCAAGGGAACATTCATTATCATTGATTAATATGTCAGGCATATCCCCGTGGCATTCTGTGTGATGTTTCTGTGCCACAAAGAACTGAGGTGTTCCTTTACTCTCACTTTTAACCTAACAAAGCAACAGTAGAACTTCCGTTGGAAGATCTCAGTGCTTGCAATGTTTTGTTTTAGGCAAAAAATACAAGTTCAGCCAGATGCCTGCCTTCACTAGACAGCAGAAGGGCATTAGCCATGTCAACCAAAATGGTCTTGATGTAGCTGAGGTTTAATACCTGCTACGGGTGGATTTCTTCTTTTGAAAAATGGTGTGGTTTGGTTTGGGTATGTGAAGCAGAGTACTAACTTAATTACGGTGCTACTTGATTATATTAGTACCACTATAAAACATATGTTGCAATGATTTTAATTGTATATTGAAGTCCTGTTTTACTTGAACAGGGCATTGACCTTCAAATGGAAAGAGTGATTAATGTGTTTAGCATAGAAAGGATTTCTCGTCACAGCTCTGGAACCCCTACAAACTTGCACTGTCTGTCATTCTGCACCACTTGAGTATTTGGGGCCACTCACTGCAGCGGCATGTCAGGGGTTTCATTTGCTTGCCATTTGCATGTCATTATATTACCCAGAATGCTCTTCCAATTGACACCTGTCCCACAGCAAGTCTGCTGTCGCAGCTCTGGGGGTAGAGAAGGGTCTGATCAGATGCTTTTGAATTCACCTGGTTTTATACTCCTACTACAATAAAATTGATAACGGAATTTTCCTGGGTTTGGAATTAATGAACAGAAATGCCTGTCAAACAGTGCTGTTATCTTTTGTATACAGGAACCACATGCATTAGAGTATATTGAATGCCAGTTTTTAAGATATAGTCACAGAAAGAGGAAGAGTATATTAAAAGAATCCTGCTTGTGTATCATCCTATGCCCTGCCTGAATATTTCAATAAGTAACGTTAACAATTTAATTAGACGTTATTTTTATTCACCCCTGTCTGACCAGATACTTAATATTTTTGCACTTTCATCTTATTACATTATTTTTCCTTTCATTTTCTTTTTCATTTACACAGGAAATAATTTTGATTGTAGAAGAGCTTAGAATGCTATATTGATAGCAATACTAGAAATGTATATTGTTATCATTTTTTAGATGGGTTTAGATGGTATTACATTTATTAAAAACTCTAAGCAGTGAAAACAATTTGAGTGATAGAAGGATGAGTTTGTGGCCTAATAGGCACAATGGGCTATGTCATCAGGTAAAATAAATAAACGTTGCAACATAAAACTCAACACATACGTAAGGCTGTGCATTTTTACAGTGGAGCATGACGTGTCCCACTGATTTAAACTTTGTCATGTGGGACAAAGGAGACTTGAGCAGTTCCAAGGCACTTCTGTACCATTATGTTTTGATCCCAGGCTACAGATTTTACGTTTTTGCTTCTAATCAGATGCTTGTAAAATAAGTCTGGTACATGTGCCTTGCTGAAATCTGTAATGCCTCCCAGTGGGCTAGGTGAAAAACTTTAAAATACATAGAAAAGTTTGGGTGTTTCTCAGAGCCACCTGGAGTACCTGTAAACTTAATTATGTGAGCTTTTGTTTTCTGATCCTGGCAATAATACAGATAGCACAAGCTCATTTTTCTGGGTATATTATCCAGCCCTCTGCCTGGAATCTGCACTCAACACGTAAAATCTCGCTGAAGCTTGTCAGGGGACTTAACGTATGCAGCCAAGATACCTTTCTAATGAATCTGACCTGAAATGATGACTGAAGAATGTTTGCTATGCCAAGGCAAGGGGCAGAAGGACAGACAAACACTTTCTAAAGGATTGTGTCATTGTTACTTTCCGAACCCAATTAACCCTTCTCTGGGTTAATTGTCTTGTACTAATACTGTGTTTATCTGATTTCATTGTTCTAGCCAGCCAAGCCAGGGACCTTTTATCAAAGATGCTAGTCATTGATCCGGCCAAGCGAATATCAGTAGATGAAGCCTTACAGCATCCATACATTAATGTCTGGTATGACCCAGCAGAAGTGGAGGCGGTAAGTGAGGCATGACTCCTGACTTCAGACTGCTAAATGCAGATATGATTCATAGATTCCTGCTGCTTTACGGCAGCTTGATAATGAGCATGCATTAAAGA
Organism: Pampusana beccarii; assembly: GCA_013399365.1. Lineage (NCBI taxonomy): Eukaryota > Metazoa > Chordata > Aves > Columbiformes > Columbidae > Pampusana > Pampusana beccarii. The sequence continues at coordinate 193,805 of VWYH01009825.1, read as the reverse complement.
AACAGTGTTGTGACTGCGGTGGTCTTTGGATTTATGGGGAATGAAATCTGTAGGGACGGGATATCTCTTTGTTAGATTAACTTACAATAAATAGGAGAAGCAAAACCACTTCCAGCACAGGAAGCCATTTTCTGCTTTCTTCTAGACAACCTAAAGAACGGATTTTTAACCCAGTATCTTACCTATTTCTTCTAGCTATATAAATCACTCCGGCAAAAGATACTGTCTTTCTCTCTAAAGCTTTCTTGCGGAAAACGAGCAAGCATCACTTCCTGTGTTTCTGTTCAATGATACATGTGGAGAGGAGGAGAATTAACAAAACAATACAAAATCCTTAAGTCAGGATTCCGAAAAATCTCAGTGGAACATAAATTCTTCCTTAAAGTGAAGGAGAGACTCATGTGCTTTCTTGGGCCACGGTTCAATGTTCAGTATCCTGTACACTGTGTGCAAAGAAAAATGGAATTTTTCTTATATTCCTGTCATGCTCTAGACACCTCCCCATATACTTTGGTGAGGCTGGTGCTAACAAGAGTAAGTGCCATGTCTAGGCACCTTGGTGACATGGTATAGTATGTAGAGGTATAAATTCAGAGATGTTCCCTGTAATACTAATCATGAATGAAAACAGAGCTCAAAATTTCAACAGGTTCAGAAATCTTACTTCGCCACAATAGGAAACTATGACCCTGAACCTTGAAAAATTAAATCACTGCTGTTTAAAGATGTGCTCCAATTCAATGTGTTCTTGGAAGTGCAGTAAACAATGCACAAACCCCCATCTGATTTCAGGTGTGTAGGGCTTTTGCAGAGTGTATTGCTTAGGAGTGCTTTATGGCTCTGCTATCTAGAGAGGCTTTTAGTTTTAGTGTCTTGTTTAGTTTTCTTCAAGACAAATAAGTTTATCAGTCTAAAATGTAAACATAAAATGCCCTGCAAGAGTTTCTCACGGCATGTACGTTTTAGTTTCATGTCCCTCTTAAAGATGTCATTCCATTGTCAGATATTTTTGCTCTATTTCAGATATTTGCTCTATTGTCAGATATTTTTTGCTCTATCTCCATGCAGTTCTTTACTTCACTTTACAGAACTAGTCTGATGTCAGAATTCAGATTTGTGTCCCTCATCAGATGTGCTTTGCCTGTGAATTTAACCATGGGGAGCCACTTCTGATGCACAACAGTACACCACTGTACAGTGGATATTTCAATGTAATGATTTGCTCGATTTCCAAAGTTTTTTCATACTGAAGTGGAAGCTGAATTTTTGCCATAATGGGGCTAACCTTTTAGAAGGGAAAACTTGCCACACACCTAGAATTACAGCTGATATTGAACTTTGTATTACTGTCCTCTTCTGCAGACAGAGACCAGGGTACATCTATGGCTGAAGAGACAATGGTTTAACTTCTGATTATACTATAGTCCTGACATGATTTAAAACAAACCACATCCTTTCTCTGGATCGTGACTGTAAAACATGAACAATAATTATTCGTTTTGCCTGCCGGGTGAATTGGCTGGAATCTAATGAGCCCACTAGCTCTCCAGAGCCTCCAGTAATTATGTTCTAGGTCATTGAGGCATTTGTCTCTCACATGCACCTCCTGTCACCATAGATACCTGTACAAATGTGGTGCCACATGCTATCAAATCATGTTCTCTGCATTTTCACTGTTGGCTGCATTTCATTGCTCAGTAAAACGACTGCAGAATGTGTAAAGCGGTGGAAAAGCAAATTGTCATTGCTCCCATAGCACTTCAAAGAACAGAGGACATTCTGTGAGGTAGGAGCAGCGCCTTTAAATGTTCAACTTCAAATGCTCAATGTTGTCCCCATTATTTGCAGTTTGCATCTTTGTTGGAATTGCATCTTTTTAGATATGCTCTGTTCCCTTCACCCCCCAAGTTCTTTGCACAGTTATTGTGTAGTTAACATGAGCTGAACTCACATGGGCATCCCCAGCTGCTTTCTTTGTCTCCCTTAACTTCAAAGTGTTATTTTCCAAAACATGCTGTACTTCGTCAATAACATACTATAGAATGACAGTCATATTTTTGTCATGAGTACTTTGACAGTGAAGTGTTACTGAATAGCTTTGATAGCAATCGCTCTGTGGTACAGAGACCTTTCTTCTCTTGGGGTTGCAGCAGGTTAAAAAACAGGAAGGTTTAGGTTTTGTGCACTGTAAACTAAATAGATGAACATTGGATGAATAAATATTAATTATATTTTAACAGAGTGCTAGGAAGTCTAGAAAGAGCCTGGCTTCACTTAACATTCATTAGTTTTCCAATCTCCTTTTCAAAGGGCAGGTTAAGCTGGATAACTTTGGTTTTGCAGTTAACAGTTTATTGAACTCTAAGTTTCCATCTGTTCATGCTGACACACCTTCAGTGTCTAGCTGTGAATAACTCACTAATTATTTTCTGGAAAAAAGTTAACTCAGTTGGATTCTCTTTGCCTCTTTATTCAGCTCTTGAGGTGTAGTCAGTCCATGTTTTTCATCAGCATTGTCTCAACGATGGAATAAGTTTCTCAGATTCATGGGAGACTGGTGGCTTTCTGTTCTTTCTGAAGAGTGTCCTGAGGTTCTGGGACTTCTAGTAACTGGCAGTGCCTCTACGAGGAGCAGTTGTTGCTGCACTGGAGAGAAAGTTTTACTTGTGCGTATGTTACAACTTGCCACTTCTGGCTGAATGCTTGCTGTCTGATCAGCTGTTAATTCTTTACAAGGCAGCAAGGTACCTGTACATGATAAACTCGTATGGTAACACAAGTGATTTAGTGCTTCAAGCATGAAGTAGCTTGTTTTCTCTTGGAAAAAGCCATGTTGGTGTGTAAAACAAGCTGTGTGTCTCTGTGACCTCAGACAGGTATCAGGGCACCTGGTGTAGCATCCAGAATACCTGTTGGAGTATCTTATAACACTGCACAGACATCTGATGTCTTAAACAATTACAGATTTGTGCAGTAGTTTATATTCTGCTGTAAGCCCCAGGTTCTTCTTTGTGCTAATTCTCTTGCTCTAGTTGTGTGTTACTTTTTGTTGCAATTTTATATTATTAAGGATTACTATCATAAAAGCCTTTGCATCTCCACTGAAATATCCATCTTGTTGCAGTTGCCAGGGTTAGGATCAAATTCAGCAAACATTTCCTAATGCCACACATTCAGCATGTCACAGGCAATGGGGAAATGACTGTGTTACATACTTTTGTTAGATCTTGCCAACTTTGCAGCAGGGGTGGGAGTTGGTACTCATCTAAAAACATCCAACAAATGAGAGGCAGGTTTGCTGATTCACTTAATAATCTGACTCTGTGAATTTGTCTGTACAGAAGTAAACAGCAGAAGTTATAATAGGGTACAAATGCATGGAGAAGCAGTATTTGAATGAGATGTAAAAACCTAAAAATGGATTTCCAGCTCATTAATGTTAGTTTTTGAAAAAAAAAAGAAAAAATCTCATGGGCATCGGTACAAAGAACAGATTGTGGTCTGATTCTTCCAGGTTATATATATCTTAAGTTTCCAGTTCCAGTTTGAATGGAACAAGTCATGTTTCCCTTCTTGGTAAGCTATTTTATTAACGTGTGCTATGAAACAATGGCACCAGCATATTTCATCAGTGACTTTTTAACTTTGTCTTTGTATCTGGCCCACTGAATTTTGTGAGGTGGAAATGGCATTTAAATCTGCCACTGGATCTCAGTTCTGCAGCTGAACCTGTTTCTAGATGTGAACCAGAAGACAATTCCGGGTCAAAGCACTGTTGAAGTGTGTTGAAATCCTTATGCTTTACTAGTCTGGGTCATTTTTGTCCACAAACTATGCCATAGTCTGTGAAGCTTATAAAAATGCCTCATGGGAAAGGCAGGGAAATGTGTACTGGTTATTAACTGTTCCACTGAGTGCAGTTCAGAATTTTTCCCAGCATGGTTTCAACTTCTTGTGCCTGCTTACATCTAGCTGTGTTTGTGAGCCAGCTTTTATAAATCAAAGGACAAAAGCAAATGAAACACTACAGTCTAAATAGGTTTTTCAAACCATTTAGCTTCATTTTTCTTCATGATTATTCATGTATGGATTTAGGATCTGTGGTCCTGATGGAAATAGCTTGACAAAAGGTTTACACAAATGTGTATGAGCCTAAGGTGAGTCTGCTACTACAAAGTTTCTGTTTTAAGTGTGAAACAAGTTGCATGAAAATTTTCGTGTTGCCTGCCTGTGAGACTTCCAGTTCAAGGAAGAGGTGGTGATATTTTTCTCTTTCCATGACAGTGAACCAAACTTGCAAACTTTAGTAATAGTAAAGCAATGGAAAGAGATTGAGCAATGTGGGGCACAGTAGCCATTCTTATTCAATCTAATGGGCAAACAAATGCAACATTTGTTCTAATCTTCTTTGTCTCTTAAAGGTATTCTCTCATATTTTGATTATCGGGAGACTGGGCTGTTTGAACTCATTGCTGCTTCAGTTAGCTGATAAACCAGATAATGGATTTTGCATTTGTGCTTTCTGAGTATTCAGTTTTAGTAATTTTCCATTCTCTTTGCTTATTTCCTGTTGAAATTCAGATGTGCCATTTTTAATCTGTTGGCCATGTTTGAAGCATTTGTCTGCTGGTATCCTTACCACGAGATGATCTTTCGTTAAAACAGGTTTTAAGTAGGTATTCGTGGTTTGTATTTCACTAGAAATGCGGCAGTTACTCAGCATCAGACTTGGTCTTTTTCCTTCCACTCTCTTTTTTGTGGACTACTAGCTTGAAATCACTTGCTCCTGCATTTCACTGTTGTGGAGCCTATGAATTTTGCTTTTTTACAGTTGCATTCAGTGAGTCTTCTCTTGTGTCAGAATCTGGCTTCTGCGACTGGTCTAATCCAAGGTGCATAGATTTCTTTTCACTGTCTGAGAACAAAGCTTTAGAGACAGAAACATAAGAAAAGCCTGGTCACCTTTGACTCCATAAAATCTTGGTGCTTTGATTCTCTGTTGTCTTGATTCTGACCCAAGCTGAATTACATCCCTTTGGGTGTGATCAACAGGCAGATCAGAACTCCTGTGCCAGGCAGAGAGATAAGGAGCACTTTATAGAAGCTTACTAGGTACTGCAGTGTTCTTAATCTTTTCTTCTCTTCCTTTACACAAGAAAGTACATTGTGTTTGGGGATGTAGCTGTCTATTAGATTTCAAGTAATAGTGCTGTTGTTTCCCAGCAAAGGGAGAAGAAACGCCGTAAGCCCAGGTTTTACGTTCTGTCTTTCTGTATCACAGGCAACAGGTATTAACCGCGGGTTTTGCTTTGCCTTCCTCAAGTGGGCCTTGCCTCTTCTAGGGGAGCACCTTCACTTCATTAGCTCACGGCTTCAGAGACGTACATCCATTTTATGGGCTGGGTGCCAGAGGGTACGAAAGGAGCCTGGGCTATTTACTGCAAGGTGGACAGACAAGGATGGAGTAGAGGGAGGAGTGGGAGAAAGGATGGACATGGTTTAGTGATAGTTAGGTTATGGTTGAACTCGACGATCCTGAGGGTCTCTTCCAACTGGAATGATTCTATGGTTCTATGACTAGCAAAGACGAATATTCTGCAGCCTTCTCAGGGAAAGTTTGCAGTGAACCAGCGAGCACCTTAATGAATTCTCCTTTAGGATTTGCAGCATGACAAGGCTCTATGAAGCAACAACCCTGCTTTTCACAGGCTTTTTCACAGGGAACCGGAAAAGAGAGTGATGGATATGCTTTTCATCACTTGCACTGTGATTAACCTTCCACTGTTTGTCCTGATGACCTCACTGGGACTTCCAGGCCCGTGCTGTGTTGCATTCACCCATGTTCACCGCACTCTCTCTTAGCAGTTTTCCATAGAGTGAGGTCTTTCATCATGTGACTAAAGGTTTGGTGGTGGAGTGGGGTTTTTTTGAGACTCCTCCTCCCATACTGCATAACACGAGGCAGGATTCCTCACACTGACAATAACCCTGTATAACAGAGGTAACGCAGCAAAAACTATACAGAGGTATTAAAGAAGGTGGCCTCTTCAAGCAGGGTGGCATTAGATTTAGTCCGCTTAGGTGTCTAGTTAGGTTTCTCCCTATCTCCAGTAGATGGCTTCATCAACAGTAGTTGGGCATCTGTTGTACAATATTCATTTGGTTCGGAAGCTTAGGAAGACAGGCAACTGAAAGCTTTTATTGTGGCAGAAATTTTGAAGGGAGCTTTTGCAGTGCCACAGAGTGTCACTGTGTGCTGGAGTAGACCATGAAGAGCACTGAAGACAGCTCAGGGAATGAGCAGAGAATTTGGTGTCAAGGTTTAACTCAGAGCTAACAACCCTCCACGTCTGCCCAGATTTACAGCGTTACAAATGTGAGAGGAACAGATAAAACAGCCCTGTCCAGTTAGGAAAGCAGAATAGTGAAACAGTTACAGTCCCTTTTTATAAGTCTATTAAAAGTTTATGGCCTTTCACAGGCTGCATGGGGGCCATAAAAATATTATGTCTCATTCTAATGGGTGAAGACTGTGACACAAATGGGAAGTGGTAGGAGTGCAATATCCTTTTCCCTCCCGATGTATAACAGCACTAAACTCTTCCGGTCGGCCTTAAATCCATGTAACAATTCCCTGATACAAAGAGGAAGAGGATCTGTTACGAGATGTGGTAATTGCTCTTCACTTACACCAGGAGGCTACACAAACTTCTGCATAAACTTCTACATAGACTCCTGTGTAAAAACAAACCACATCCAAAGCCTTTAACAGCTCTGAAACAATCATCATATATACATTTAGAAACAGGCCTTGCACAGTTTTTGAGCTTACCTGTGGAGTGAGTGGATAAGCCAGATTTTGGATTTAGAGGTAGTTCTTTTGTCTAACATTCTAACGTCATTAGTCAGCTTCTTTTGAGCCTGCCTTGCTTGCTGCAGTATCTTTTATAATAAAGTCAGAGCATTAGGTTCTCTAGAGTGTACATCATCGCTCTGAAACTCATTTGTATAGTGATACTCCCAGGTAAGATAATTTCTATATTCAACCAATATAGCTGAAATACATGTTTCTAAAAAATACGAAAACATAGTAGATAATGTGTGTTTAAGATTGTATGGAATTCTCAGGATTTCAGGAACTGTTGAAATTTGTTACCAATCTTCACACCTAATTCATATGTAGGGAAACCAGCGTTCAAAGAGGAAAAGTGTTATTTACTAATGTTACACAGGAAATTTATTGTAAAATCAGAATAGGAAGCCATAGACCTTACTTCTCTGGTTTATATTTCAGTTAAAGGCTCCTTCTTCCTGTCTATTATACGCAAAAGCTGTCTTGATTCTAGTTTTAAACAAATACTGATGTTTATTACACTTGTGTTACGATGTTTACTTTACCTTACAGTATTCGAGCTATTATTATGAATAAATGAGACACACCATACATTTTTTTCCTCAAAGTGCTCTGGTCTTTTTTTAGGGAAGAAGATATTTCCATCATCTCTTGCCTCCACATGTAGACTACCCTGTTTATTGTAGATCATCTCAACATCTCCATGGTGACATATTAACTTCTCTGTTTTCTTGTCTGAAAATGCTGTGCCTGAAACTTTTTCATCTGCACAGCTACCTTTTTTGATGTTGCTATACCTTCTCATCCTTCGTTGAGATGAGCTGTGAATAAATCCCAGAGCTGATAGTTAGTTTTTCATATTTCCTGCAATGTTTATGAGACGCTGCCTTTATGTATGTTACTGGTTTTATCCCAAAATGTTTAAATCATTTGTGAACAGGATGTATTCCTAGACACGTGCTTCAGATCAGCTTTAATGTTGCCACCTGGGTGGCTCTGCTGCCAAATTTCAGAACTCTCCTGCTGGTTGTTCTCTAGGATGGCGCTGGCCTGAGCTGCCTGGTCTCCAGTCTAATTCCTTCCATGTTGTTGGCATGAAAAATAATTTTGAATGGGAGAGATACTACTTACTGCTATCGAAGTAACATTCTTATGCAAGACTGTGGCTGCTTTCAATTCCTCTCCTTAATTTTTCAGTTACTATGTTATTTTGTAAAATATTAACCAAGTGTTTTTCAGCCAAAAATATTTGCATGCACATTTCTGAAGGATGCTATTTTAGAAGAATTTCTGCTGTTTAAGGGCAATTGTTTAGGACTTAATGTTGCCCATTTTTTTCTTCAGCTACAAACGATCTAGGAATCACTTCTTTTTGAAACCTCTTGAATTATCTGTGTGATCTCATAAGTGGTTCCTACTTGGGAACAGTATTGTTCTATTTCATTCCACGGGAACAAATGTAGTAGCAAAATTTACCATAGATTATTATCTGGTGTTTTCTATTAACTGGTTTCAAAATTCACCTTAGATTTTACTTTACCTGTACTAATTGCTTGCTCTCTGACATTGCCATCCGTTAGAGGAGAGATTTCTTAGAAAAGGGAAAGATCAGATGTTAAAAATGTACCTTTTAAGCATTTCTCAATGTTGACAGAATTTTACAACAGTGATAGGTCATGTGTGGTTTTATTTGCTGTAGCTGACACTGCTTCCGATATTGGTTTTATTTTCATAGGATTTATATTTCACTGGGGTTTCTCTGTATCTAGGACTACCCATGAGGGGCTGGGCTGTAAATTATAATTCATTTTTCTGTGCTTGACAGCCCATGTGTTGCCTTTTATTATTGTGATGCTGTTTCCTACAATGCTTATGAAGGAGAGCTTGGTTTGCATTTCTCAGTCTGATGTCTTCTCCAAGATGGAAACTGCTGCTGTACTGTTTTAGCCCTTTCTGTATAAGCTATCTGTGACCAGCTGTTAAATAAAATCTCCTCAAATTAATTTTAAGTTTTGAAGTTTGTTATAAGAAAAGAAAAAACCAAAAAAAACAAACAGCCATCTCTTTTGCATGTGAGTGCTGAGCATCCATGATGATGGAGAAGTGTTTCTGGAGAGCTCTGTGAGCTTGGCAAACAACTCTTGAAAGAAGGTGTCACCTTCATTACATGTGACGCTTCGTGGCAGAATCAAGGCTGTCAGGTTGTAGATCTTTTCTGGCATTCTTTTCTCTTGCTCAGCTCTGTGCATATTCGGGTGTTGTATCTAAAATGTGTGGTGATCTGCCACAGTGTTTTTCTAGCAATCAGTTCCAGGTTTTGGTTTTCTGCTTAGGGGCTGGTGGTGCACATCTGTTGTCTCACAAAAGAAGTTCGCAGCTCTGCTTTGTACAGAAGCATGGATATTTTGTCTAGTCAGCAGCATCTGTCCATTTATAGCTGATAAGTTATGGAAGCAAAACACACCCTCTGCAGCAATCTACGTTAATGTCAGCGAGAAGTAGTGGTTAGAGACAAAAGAGGTATTTATTTTCTTTCTTCTCTTCCAAACAAAGCTAAAGCTTTTTCCAGCTTGCTGTTGTACTTATCTGTAAGCTACTCAGTCATCTGTGCGCAGACAAGTAATGTTGCCTCCTGCTGCCTGCCATCCTTGCAGTCCAGCTGTTCAGAAATACCTCAGGCCACAGTTTCTTTGGTGGTGGAGTTTTCCTAAAGGCTCTGCAAAGATTCCAAGGAACAACTGGGCACAGAGGCATCTCTTCTTCCACCTCCACAGCCCACTGTGGAGTCCCTGTGTAATACAGGGTGAAATCCGAGGCCCTTGACACTTTCATCTCTAGCTGAAGAGAGTCCAGGCCTCTGGTGACAGCGCACCGGAGGACTTCTGCTTGCACTGCAAAATGAATATATAAATAGTAGCAGTAACGTCATCTAGGTTGCGCCAAAATACAAAGGAATGTTTATATTCACCTGTTATGAGGAACTAAGCTATTTAACAAATTATTCAACCTCACACTATATAATTTTTACAGCCTCCCATTGCCTCTGATATTTGTATATCGCTAATTCTCTTATTGCCTTGTATGCTGCTCCACAACTGCTGCTCTAGACCCTGCAATTCTGGGAACAGATGCAGGATCAAACCTTGCTCCTGCCAAGCTTTCTAAAAACAGCTCATCCCGAGGTCTTCACTGTGCTGGCACTCACTCTGCAGAGGCAGGGACAAAGACTGCAGGATTTATTCAAGTGGGAGGTTCAGCCCATTCCCTTTGCGTTCTAGCAGCAGCACACAAACCAATCTGTGTTAGTTTGGGAAAGTGAGAATATATCAATGTATGTTTTGCTTTTTTCTCTAGTGAAAAGCTTTTCCTCCCTGGATGTTAGAAAGGTATTTAACAAATCCATCTAACCCCATGAAAAACATTGCCTTTCATGGGTGTGGGTTTTTTTTAGGGTGTGTTTTTTTTAGTTTTCTTGGGTTTTTCTTTTTCTTTTTTTTTTTTTTTTTTTTTTTTNTTTTTTTTTTTTTTTTTTGAAAAAGGTCAGTGTGGATATTTTCTGGGTTTTTCTGTAGCTGTTATTATATTCAATGAATATCAAATTTAATGCATAAATATTTTTAAAAATCCATTTATAAAATGTAAAAGCCAAGAACTACTGGAACAACAAGGAATTACTTTAATGTATGCAAGAAAAATATAATTAATTCCTTCTCTTCCTCATCTAAAAACAGATTCTATTCTTTGTTGCCAGTGCAGTTGCTTACAAATCAATCTGGTCTGAGGAGAAAATGGCTGCCTTAAACTGAAGCTAGATGCTGCCACCCATAGGCTTGATCCACACTCCGTTTTGATTTAAGGCTACTTTAACTATACCTTTTCTGAAAAACACACAAACTAAACCATATAATTCTCAGCTGGGACATGCTGTCTCAAGGATTTAGAAGAATGTCTATAATACTGCAGCTGCACCCACATAGAAAATTAATAATTGTGAGCTCAGTCATTTTCTAAGGCATTTAAGTTAGGCAGCAAAGTCATTGTCAGGCCAGCCTTTGGACCAGGACTAAAATCAGGTGCCCAGGACACAGGTATGGCAGCTGCTCTGTGAGGTCTGTTGCTGTGACAATACTTGCATTAAAAACCTCTCTTCCAAGTTAGCAGAAATTGGGTGGTAAGCCTGGAGGGGATTGTCTAGTTTGATAACAATGCCTTCAGCTCTCTCATTGTCATTAGGGTTAATGACGATCATGGAAAATAAATTCATTCTTGAAACTGTTAGAGGATTCTGAGCTCTGTGCATTCAATCAATAAAATAAAATAAAATAAAATAAAATAAAATAAAATAAAATGATATACTATACTACACCATACCATACTATAGTATAATATAATATGATATGATATAATATAATATAATACAATACAATATAATGAAATGAAATGAAATGAAATATGAAATGAAATATGAAATGAAATGAAATGAAATGAAATGAAATGAAATGAAATGAAATGAAAAAAGGATTCCTGGTGCCACTGCGAGGGTGCTGGCCTGGCCTCACAGCAGAGCTCCACTGTCCCGCATCCTGCACAGACTTTAGATGTTACAGAGCCTGCCTGTGTGAAGAGCAGAGATTTATTCCTGTCATCATCACACGGAATATTTGTTACCCTTGGCTCTTTTGTTCCTGACGAGAGCTGTGTTTTGTAGCTGTGGCTCCTGCTAGCTCACAGATCAGCTCTGCAGCATCCACACTGATGCAGCAGTAGAACACACAGTGCAGGTGCAGTTTCTGGCATCCTCCAGTGTGTGAAATGCAGAGTTTGGTTGTTCTCCCTCGGTTGTCTTCATAGCAAAATAGGAGTTTGGTAAACAAATGAGATTATTCTAGGCTCTCTCCCTGGAAAATATCTTCATTTCCAGAATGTGCTAATCTAGGAAATAGTTACTGCTGCTTTTTTTGTTACCTATTAGCTAATTATGCCTGCTTGAGACATAACTGAAATAAATTTGAAGAGGCATAAGCCAGAGATTTTGTGGTTGTGTGAACTGAGGACAGGAATGTGCATCTGATCACTTGTTCCTTTTGATTCTGTAATTTGTGTGTTTGGGAATTGAAGTAGTTAAAGAATCTAGCCTTTCTGGCTGGGGGAGAAATACCCTAGTTTTTCTGTGAAAGGTGGAAAAGAGTGTTTACATTTGATAGGAGCAATTTTACTCACAGCCTTTGCTTTTTGTAAGCTTTAAGAAAGAAAAGTTGCTTGCAGGATATTCTTGTCTCAGCCAAATGCCTCCCCTGCTGCTACTGCTAAAAGTAGAGACGGCTTCGATTTTGGGTGAACCTGTCTTAAGCTTCAAGATGGACTGGAAGGGACAGGGGAGGGTTGTTAATGCTGAATAAGCTAACATCTGCATTGGTTTTGGACTCAGACTTTTTATGTGGTAGTATCTTACCTTGCTCATGTGGCAAAACCTCAGGTACCCCTGCTGAGGCCTGGCACTCACTTTAACTCATGGCGTGTGTTCCACGTTCCCTCTAGGCATCCTTTCATGTGTGAGATTTGGCAATCCAGGACTTCACCTAATCCCTTTGTCTTTAGCCCTGATACAACTGTCAGCCTGTAGGAACTTCTCTTGTTTTCAGTGGACTTGTCCAGTCCAGCTATCATATATGCGATTACTTTCTCACTTTTATCTATAGCGTGCACATAGCTTAATAGACTGACGGTGTTACTCCTGAGAGTAAATCCTCAGCTTCTTAGTGAACCAGAAAACAGCTTGGCAGATGTGCATTTAATAGTAGAATGTATTCAAAGGGACGCAGTGGCCGAGTGCCCAAGATGAAAGTTAGAGGAAGTACTTATGTGTGACAAAAGTCACAACAGACCTTGTTTGCATCTTCATTAGATACTCTTACCTCAGATGCTGAAGCTTCTTGATAGAAGGAAGGGGCAGAGTCCTCTGCCTTGCTTGGCTGATGGATTTGGCAGCTGACATCAAGAGACACAATGAACATGTGGCTTATTTGCTCAAGGACAGCAGGTGTTCAGGCTCCCAGAAACTCTAGTTGCCTCTGTCTCAATAAATTCCAGGATCTGCTACTTCTGTGACATTCTCAGCAACTAAAACATACAGTAAAAAACACCCAACACCTCTCTGGTTAAAGCAAAGTTACTTTAAAATATGTATACTGGCAAGCCTGGGAATTTGGAACATGGATCAGAAATTCTCGCTGGGAGATTTGCTTTAAAATTAGTTACTCTTAGGAGTTTGTATAGCAGTGAGTATGATGTCTGAAGGACAACTTAAAACTTAATATTGTAATATGACTATTAACTAATCAGGACTGGAATTTGTCTGGTATTCTGACAGTACTTTCTCTGCCAGTGCAAACAGTCTGTGTGTGGAATTTCTGGGCTCAGGATAAGCACAGTGGCATTGCTGACATGGGTTCTGTTTCATCTGCAACTATGCCTCTTGTTTAAAAGAGGAAATGGAGCAATACATTGATTACTCCTACATAAAGACTCAAATTCCCAAAGTGTTAATTCATTTAATATTCAAATGTGTTTCATGTACTTTTGCACGTACAGCAGGGGTGTCAAACTCATTTTCACAGGGGGCCACATCAGCCTTGCGGTTGCCTTCAAAGGGCTGAATATAATATTAGGACTGTGTAAATGTAACTACTCCTACATTTATACAGTCCTAAAATTACATTCAGCCCATTGAAGGTAATCGTGAGGCTGATGTGGTCCCCAGTGAAAATGAGTTTGACACCCCTGATGTACAGGATAGATAACAAAGAGGGAGAAGGGCATTTATCTGTACTTAAATAGTTACTCCTAATTATTTACAATGTAATGGACAGTTGAGTAAATAACTTTGTTTCTCTCCTACAGCCGCCGCCTCAGATATATGATAAACAGCTGGATGAAAGGGAACATACAATTGAGGAATGGAAAGGTAAGAGCAGTTTAGAATTAAATGGGAAGGGGTATTTCAGTGGCAAAACAGGCATGTCCCACCACCAGGTGCATCTGTGTAAACACAAAGGAATTCCTTTGACAGGAAGAAACTGGCACTTTGGTAGCTAAAATATAAGAAATGTCCTTAGTACTGTCATTGTTTACATAGGTTAACGTTAACACGGGGCGATGCAGATTCCAATGCTTCATAGAAATCTGGGGAACAGGACAATGCATCAGAATTTTACCCATAGTAAAAAGCACTGTGTTACTGTGCTGCTTCATTTCTAGGTAGTGCAGCGTTAAACAATGCGCGTTTCCTAGTTTCTGTCTCAATTCAGCTCCAAAAAGAGATGATAGGAGAGGAGGGGGATGAAGAAAGAGGTCTTAGGTGAGCGGGGCTGTCAAACTCATGAAGACAAGGTAGGGCAGAGCAAGGGAGCCTAAGGAAGGCTACAGCGCTGTGTTTTGTGGTGGTTGCTTTGTTCCTGATCACAGGTGCTGGTTCTCGTTTGTAACTGCTGCAATTCTCTCTTCCAGAACTCATTTACAAAGAAGTAATGAATTCTGAAGAAAAGACGAAAAATGGTGTAGTAAAAGGACAGCCTTCTCCTTCAGGTACTCAGCCCCATTAAATAACTTTGACATGTGTTCTGTACTGACAAAAAGAGAAAGAATGGAGATGGCTGAAGCACTGGGGCTACACTTACAGTTATGTAGACCAAGTTAAGAAGTTTTCACTAAATCCAGTGCTATTAATAGGTTGACCTCGATACTCGATGTCATATTAATACTTAAAAATTGTTATTCTTGCTATCTGAGATATATTTGTCCTGGTATTTTCTATGGAAAGATCTGTGGTTACAGGATTATATTCCTGCAGGTGGGGAGAATTATCTCACACTGTCATTACTATCCCGCTACGCTGATGGATAAATGAATTAATACTCTATGCAAAATTGGTGAGGTTGGCACACATCCACCCATTGGACATGTGACACTGCACCACCCCCCCCATGTAAGCAACTGGTACCTACTCTGGTAGTTTATCCTTCCAGAAGTCTGATAACATTAGAACATCTTGCTGACGAGTTTGGTTGACACTTTGATGAGAAGAGAAAGTTGTCTTCAAACACAGATTCTTAAAATCCTGTCACAAAAAAATCTCAACTAAATTTTACCTGAGGAGAATTCACATCAGCAGTCTTTTCACAGAAATGCCAATTGTGACTGCCAATACATAGAAAGACGCATTTGGGAAGGTACGCTTTCACTGGCAGACAGGAAGTGCCCAGATTTTGAGCAGTGTCCCAGTAGTGTTTGTGGGTAAAACTAACTACCTTCTTCAGAGCCTTTCCTCAAAGTAAAATCACTTAATTCAGTGTCCTCTGCATATTTTCAGAGAGATTTTTGTGTGTGTGTGTGTGGTGATTTTTTTACTTCGTGCTAACTTAATATTAGAATAAGAATGTGTCATTAGTAACCGACAGGACAAGGGAAAACATAGCAACAATGGCAGAAGTTAATAGAGTGCTGGATGGTATTTAGATACTGAAAACCATCCATTGCATTCTTGCCAAGTAGCAAATAAAGCATAGGACTTGCAGACTTAATTTACCAAATTACTGTACCAACACTGAAAATAAATCTGGGGCCCTGACAGGTGTGTGACAAATCCTTGCTCTGTAATCTCTCTCCCCTACAGAATGGTGGTTGCAGTATGATTCATGGGCTAGAAATGTTGTTCCTGTTTTCAGGAATTAACTACCCAGGGATTTCTTTTATGTATTCATGTTCTGTTTTTCCTATGTAAAAGGTTTTTATTTTTTATGTAAAACATTTCTGAACATATGAAATGCCCATTTCTCACCTGTCTTTCTTTTGCTGTTCCCCTTTGACTCATTTTGGATTGTCAGACGCCAGCAAGTATAGTAACTACTTAAAAATCGCTCTGAGATGAAACTGATTTATGAAACAGCAGATTTCCCAGTTTTGTGTGCCTGACTTAATTTAGTTCAGCTGAATGAAATACTGAAAGAATGAGGTAAAACAGGTGACCAGTTCTGAGCAAAAGGGAAATGAAGGAGACTATACACACACATTGCTTGTGCTTGTCAGTCTTCTTGGCAAGAATTCAGAAGGCTGAGATTTGGGGCTGTATCAGTAATCACAGCAAGCAATCTGGAGACAAATTTCTGAGATTACTTGATCAGAGCTTTTGGGGAGACGACTCAAGTTGACAGCACCAAGGATAATAGTTACCCATTGATACTGCAGCATGGTTGTAGTGCCTGTGTATCAGGGTGTCAGTCACTTGGTGCTTCATCTCGTCCTGTGAAGAATTAGTTAATGCAACATATAATCTTGAAATGTAGGGTCTTGGAGAAACCTCAAGTGCCTCTCGTGCTCATGTCCAATGAACAAAATCAGCTGTGTCCAAAACTGTTCCCAACACGTACTTCTGCTGCCTGTTCCAAAAAAACTCTGTAAGAGATATTGTTTACTTTCAAAAAGATGTTTGTGTTGTCTTGCCTAAATATTTTGTTCTTTCTTCTTTTTTTTTTTTTTCCTGCAGTTTAACTCTTATTTCTTGTCCTGTCTCCAGAGGACATAGAGAACAGTTACCTACATTTTTCTTTCTGGTAGCTTTTAGCTCGCTTAAATTCCATTATTGCATCTCTAATCAGTCTTCCTTCCTTTGAACTTCACTATCTGCATCTTTGAAACTTCTGAGCTTACTGTTTTTCTCTACACTTTCTCTAGTTGACTTCTGTCTCTCATAGATGACAGTGTCCAAACCTGTCTGCTTAAGGCACTAGTAGTGCTGAATAGAGTGGAAAGATCTGTGTGTAGGTTTGTATGTACGTGTTACATAAATATATAAGCAACATGTGCAAAAAACATATGCCCGTCCACATGCATACATAAACATTTAATTTAATCTTAGATGGTAGGTTTTGTTTTTCTGTTCTTTTTCTGTTACAGAATTGCTAAATTGTTCAGTTCTATTAAATTCAGATTATGTACCCCTTACCAATACACTCACTATTGAAGGAGTCTGTGCCATATAGTTACTCAGCTGGGAGAATAAAAGTGCTTAGAAAAAAATGTTTTCTCAGTGGAACTCGGTCACAACAATGTATGTGAGAAATAGCCATTAAATTTAATCAACCTTCAGGACTGTTGACTAATTCACTCCCTTAAACATGAAGATATATATATATATTTTGTACACTTATATTCTCCCCAGAACACACACAGACATACACATGTATGTGGCTAACACACACACACACACGTATGTGCATCTTCTGTGGAGGTCTCCTGCATTCCACAGAAGAGGTATTATTTATTTCTAATTACTCAGTTTACCAAGAAGTGCTGTAGAACTTTTCACTAGCAGTCTCACGCCTCCTGCTCAGTCATTGCTGAAGCAGATAAGGAAAAGGTATAAACTTCATGCAATGATATGGGAGGAGTTTACCGATATAATTTTCTGTTTGGTTAATGCTTTTAAAAAAAGTATATCTGACTGGTGTTAGCAAACAGCAAGTATTTCCACTTAAATATATATATATATATATTAAAAAGAGGCTGCAGATTACTTAGAATTAAACATAAGTTCTGTTCAAAGTAAATAACCTGGCTGCCATTTGCAGATTTCCTCTGCTCTGACAGTGGATAACTGTCCAACCACTTCTCTCAAGCTCTCCCCTAGTCTTCACTGCCCAGCTGTAATTTCATATCTAACATTTCCAACTGTCTCCTGATTTCTGGATACTGAATATAGTAAATAGTGCTGATCCCAGTGCAGCTTATTCTTAGCAGTCCCCTTTCATGCTGAAATTCACTCTCTTATTCTTCCCTTCCTGCCTTTTAGGTGCTGTCTGATTTGCTCTCACCCAAGAACTACTGGATACCTTCAGCAGCCTTTTTTTGGTTCTGTGCAGATCCTAAAATAAGCAGCTGATGGATTTGCCAAGCACTGTGACCTAAGAGTTGATACTTACATGATGTATAAGAAGCTGAGCAAATCCCCAAGGCACACACAAGGCTTTTCCTGGAAACAGCAAAAGCTGCAGTTCTCTTTCCATTTCTTAATTTTTTTTTTCCTCCACATCTGTGTCATTTCACAGCAGAAGTCTTAAAGGCATTTCCATAGGTGCTAATTAAACTGGGCTTCACAGGGGCTCTCTGAGGAAGGAATCCCTGTTTTATAGCAGGGAAGCTGATGTGTGGCTTAAAAGACTGGGCCGTCAAGTCAGTGGCAGAGCCAGTAACAGGTCCCAGGAGCTGTTTCTCACCTGCTCTAACCTTTTGCTCTTTTCCTTGACTCTGCAGCCAGTCAGAAGCTTCCTGCCAAACAGCAAATTCATAAACGGGGCTCTCTTTCTCTTTTGAATGCACCTCTGTCATTTCTGCAGTGTTTCACATGGCACCCATCCGTTGCAGAACAAGCTGTTGTAGCAGCAGGCAGATGCTGAGCGTAGCAAATGAAGCGTTACTAATTGATCAGGACAGCTTTCGGATGGGTTTCTGGCTGTTGCTGCTTCATGCTGCTGAATCGTTTAGTTCTGTTGTTTAGGTTTGGTGTGATTTCGCTTGGTTTTGTGGGTGTTTTGTGAGTCTGGGTGCTCTGGGGCTACAACAGTAACCCTCAGGTCTGTGTGGTGTCACGTGCAGTTGTGCTGAAAGCTCGGAATAGCTATGATAAAAATGCACTTTCCAGAAACTTATGGGCTGAGTTGTTAATTGCTGAAGCGAGCATAGCAGGGTTTGTTGAATTCAGTGGTGCTGAATCTGACAGCGTAACAAAATCTTCACCTATACAATTTCTGCAACTATTTCTTAGTTATTTTGCCAAGGAAATTTGATCACACATCTATCAAAGCAAGCTGCACAGCAACAGTTTGATCCAAAGTCGATTGAATCTACTCAAATTCTTTCCATTTGATTCCTGGGACAGTATCCATGACTTAATGGCAGGCTCCTGTCCAAGCCTGTAAACATTTAGAAAGGTAATACATTGGTTAGTCATATAATTCAGTCATATTTTGACTGTATCTAAGTGCACTCGTTTTGACTGATTTTCTTAAAATGCCACATGATTTAATAACATGTAAACGTTATGTAACAGTATTGTCCTGGGTGATTAGTTATCAATACGAATGAGATAGGTGTAGATCAGTTGTAGAAAAACAAATCTTCCATCAGAAAAGATATATGACTGCTGTCTGCAGTCACCAATGAGATGTCATTGAGATTATTCTGTCTTTTTGCAGCATTTACAACATGAACTGTTTTCCGAATGTATCAGGAGGGTAAGCTAATCCAAGGGTTCTTCTGATGCCAGAATAACTTCGTACCACTGCAACAGCAGAAAGCAGTTCCCATCTAGAGCTCTGAATGGGAGCCTATCTGCCTCTGTTTTGTGCATATTTATAGAGAATATGTATAAAGGGAAGAAAAAGTCGAGGAAAATAGGAGAGGGGTTGGAGTTATGGTGGCTTCTTTCTCCAAGTAATGTTTTTATTGCAGATGGATGAGAGAAATCCTCTCTATTGTCCCACAGGATCATACATTTTGCCTAGTATAGATGGCTATTGATTTCTAAATTAAGACTATACGAGTCTTGTAATTTTACTAGATGTGTTTTATCAGGTGTGTTGTCTTGCTTTTCAAGGCAATAGATGTTAATTTCTGTCCAATTCAAGGATATGAAAATCTTTAAATGTGAGCCAAGAAAACTTTTCAGCCATAAGAGTGAAATTGCATCTATCTGCAGAACAAAGGACCGTGTGTCACAGTGACTGGCTACAATTTCCAGCTGTGCAATATCATGAAAAACCACATCACGAATATTTAATGAAAAGTAACATTTCCCTCCCAAACTGCAGACAGTGTTAATTTTGGTGGAAAGAGAATGACAAAATGTTGCTTGAAAGCTTAGTGGAAAAAAATACCAATCCAATTGTTGCTTGCTACTCCGAGAACTGAAGTATGAATTGAGGTTAATGGGCAGAGTGATGGTTGAGCGGTCATAGGTGCACAATAAATGCATTCTACAGTGGCTCTGTATTTATCACAGTTATCTGTATTTATAGAACACATAATGCCTGATAATATTCAGGGATGTGATACATGTTCAGTCACGTTAATGATAATCTCATGAAGTTTCAGACTTTGTTTCACAAGTCAAAGTGATTTTTTTAATAATATCTGGTACTACTGTCATTTTACAGAGGACAGGTAAACTTGGATGCACAAAAATACTGTCACAACTGAAATCCTGGGGTTAGTCACCTAGTCCTTGACTAAGAGGAAGAAACAGGCCTTGTCTCCCCCACAGCTGCCATCTCTGCATTGCCACTGGGTGATTTGGTACAACCCATTCTACTGAACTACCTACAAGAAAACTGGGGTTTTATGAGAGACAATGGAGGACTGGGTTGCTGGGTTTTTCTTATCTTCTTGTCACCTGTGTGATCCAACACACTGTGTTGGGTGTTTTTTAACTCTAAGAAGGCTAGAAAAAATTGAAGTGATAAACACAACATAAGCTATACCTCTTCAAAACAGACTGTTGAGGGAGAGAAAGAATCCCCTGGTCAAATATTTAATACCATCCAATGCCTAAAGTTTGTATAGCCGATTTTTCTGCTTATGTTTGCCATTGTTTAAAACGGTCTGTGTACTTACATGCCTGTTGCCGCAGGGTAAGTATCCTTTGCTTTTTAAACTGCGAGAAGTTCTGGGGTTTCGGGTTTAATCACGCTGGTGTTCATTTTCGTAGCACAGGTGCAGCAGTGAACAGCAGTGAGAGCCTCCCTCCATCCTCATCTGTCAACGACATCTCATCCATGTCCACGGATCAAACCCTGGCGTCTGACACAGACAGCAGCCTGGAAGCTTCTGCGGGACCCCTCGGTTGTTGCAGGTGACTAGCCGCCTGCCTGCGAAACCCAGCGTTCTTCAGAGGATGATGTAATTTAGGAGGAAAAATTAACAGGATTTAAGAGATGAAAAGGAAGAGAAATAAAATACAAAGATTTAAATGAAACAAACAAAAAAATAAATCTTTTCAACCCGCTTCTCCTACAGAGTTATGTAATGCAGCTTAAGCGCAAGTGTATATTTAACTTATAGTTGCTCTGCTTTGGTCTTCTTCCAACGATGCTTACTGGGGGGGCAGGTTGTGGAAAGGAACTGAAAAATCCTTTTTTTTACCCCCTCCCCATAAGATGTAAAATCAATGGCTGCAAAACCAGCAACCTGCAACTCTCCTTTTCTCACTGGCATGACAAGGTGTGCAGTAGCCACTCTCCAATATAGGAGTATGTATCTGCCTTCACTCTCTGTTCTGTCATCTTCTGCCCAGTGAGGCAAATAGGGATATACATCCATTTTTCTTCATATGTGAATAGCACATACACACACGTGTGCTGATAGAATTCTGGCAGTGTATGCAACTGTGTGCCTATAGGACATGCACATCTGCATACATACTTAGTGTGCACTCCACAACTAAATGGCCCATTTCAGGTGAACTGCATAACTACATACGGGATGTTACCACTATATATTCTCTCTGCTTGTTCATACGTTCTTGTATGAGGATTTGTGGAAGTGTAAATAACCACATCCAACTGCGGCTCCCTCAGACACTTGAAGATGTAGCACCAAAATTTCTGCTGAGAGTTGTATATATTTTGAAATAATAACCAGTTTGTATTGAAAGAAGATGCCACAGAGCTTCATAGAAAAATGTTTGTTTGTAAATGTTAAGACTTGTTGTTCTGATTTTTAGAGCAGATATGCCAAGCTAAGGCCAGGTTAGAAGGAAGCACATGTATCTTTGCAAGCTACAGGGAACAAAAATGAAGGGTTTTTTAAAGTGTGTCTAAACCCAGAAGGTTTATCTCAGTAAGCAACTTTTCTTGTTACTGTTAAGTGAGTTATCATCTTAGTTCATAGAGAGGCTCACTGTTATGAATTACGTGTATGTTTGTATGGTAGGGTGTATGACAGGGCTGGGCAACGGGTAGATTATGGTCAAAAGGACGTGCACAACTAGTGCTTATTTTACATCTAGATCTTTACTAGGTTAAATACAGAAAAGATATTTCCAGCCCACTCTCTCTCAGTGTATGCTTGCAGCTTAGACGTTGTTTTCCCTTTAAATCATTCCATGGCAGGGATCTCCGCTACTAAGAGAGCCTGCATACTCTAGGGACTTTAGCTCTTCATTTGCTTGTGCCAAATTATCTGATTCCCCAGGAAGTTTTATCAGCTGTGTTACATGTAAAAGAGCCAGAGTGCATGGGTCTAGTATCCCTACATTTTAAGTAATAACAGAAGATACCAATCAGCTAGTGCTCTGGGCTGAAAGGGTCCTCTTAGGCAGTTTTAACAAGTTCCGAAGAACCCAGCGGTGACTAAATATTAAATTGATTTTGCCAGATAATAACACATAATAGTACTTCCAATGGTAAGTAAAAGCAAGCGTTTTTACCAGAGAATGGCAAATCTCCACACAATTTCAGAAGAACTGTATATTTTTCAAGCCAAAACAACGATTAGCATTTTCCACTGCAAGGGCATCACTACTTGAGTTGGAAATGGACTAAAATCTGAGTCATCTTGCTTCTTACCAAAGTGTGCCAGGTAAACTGAAATGAGCCAAATCATGCTATAATGCTTTCCCAAATGTCAACGAGAGAGGCGATTTAGAATATATTATTGGATATTTTAAATTCACTAATTCTTAGGTATTCAAAATTGTACTTAAATAGGACTGTTCTATTAGCTGTCCTACAGGCCTGCCTTTCTAATCAAGTATCAAGTCAGATTTTGTTCAACGGGAAGAAAGCAAAGAAAGAAACTTTTCTCCAGGGTGAGGCGGTGAGGGGAGATAAAAATTAAGTGGATATAAAGTAATTTCAGAATTGGTAAGTCTACGGTGTCTCAAAATTGCCATAGAAAAAATGTTGGATGTTTTGGTGTGTGTTTGTGTTCAGGGTTTGGTTTGGTTTGGTTTTCCCCCCATGTATATTTTTGGTATATTTCTTTAGAAATTTCTTTTCATAATAAAATTAGGTCAATAATGTTCTAAAAACTCAGAGCAGTAATTGTAAAAGCAATAATTTACTCCTGCTAAAAATATTTAGCAATATTCTCTCTCAAGCCATGAAACATCAAATCATTGTTGAGTGATGTAACTCTTACTTCAAAGGCAATGATCATGAAAGTATTGAAAGGCAAACAGCAATGCTCTCTAGGTATGAAGGCATTAACACCAAGGGTGACTTCTTAGCAATAATGAAACGTATTGCCTCCAGATTTAATTCGCCATAGATACATATTAAAAATATTCACATAACTAGTAGGACCTCTTTTACATTCCTTAGTGCGCACCATTCGGGTGTGTTATTTCAACAAGTGTCTCAAAGAGGCAAAGCTGTTATGTAAGAGAAATTGCAAAAAACCCACAGATGTTGAACATAGAAACTAAGAATAATAACTGTTCGTATTCATATTATGGAGATGTGGCACAGGCAATAGCAGAGAAACTGTTTATAGTAGACAGATGCTTACAGATCTCCCATGTTTTGTTGATTAAAGCAAAAAAAAAATCTGCTCTTAGTCCCACGGTATAATTCAGTCCTGTTTGGGTTCCTGAGTGCTGGTTGGAGAATCGGTCACCATAGAAGGTGTCCTAGTGATCGGCACTAACGGAACCCACAGCACGGAAGCGATACAGCTTTATTCCCAGAAGCCCTGATTCCGCTAAGCACCAGTGCTTGTACAAAGCTTTCATGGAGACTATAGGGATGCTGACGTAATTTTAACCAGGATGTGCTCTTGTCGTTTGCTCAGCAGTGATCGACATCAGCATGTGCTTAAGTGCCTTGCTGAAATGGGACCTATAAGAATTACTGAATTTCTTTTTTTTGTCCTCAAATTAGTCTCCTTTATGAGAAGCTCTATCTGGGGGAGGAGACTTGGGGCTGTCCACATTGGACACTAGAAAAAAGCCATCAGTGAAGAAAAGCAATAGTTCTTTGTATGTCCAAACTGAAGTAGTGGTCATCAAACAGGAATATTATCCTTTGTTTTGCTTTGTGCCAGGAAGTCAGTGCTGTCAGCTGACACTTTAGAATAATCAGTGTACTCTTGCATAAAAGATTGCAGTGATGATGTTCTGTAGCTGTCTTATGGTAAACAAAATTTTCCTTTCAGATTCTACAAGTTTTGATACCCTTCACTTCAAGTCTGTTCCCCTTAATTCCAATGTTCTGTTCAGTTTGGTAACAATAGATGCTTTTCTTACTTTCCTTGCCAGTCGTCTTTCAAATCTACCTCTGTTTAAAATGTTACTAAATAGTACTCGAGTAACAATTTTCACCTCATTCTCTAAGGTTTGCAGTCGTAAGCATAATTGCCACCGCTGCAGAGGTGTAGGAAATTGGGAAATGAGAGATCTATGACAGATGCTCCAAGGTATTTAGGCACTAAAGGGGCACTCAGAAAGCCCATGCCAGAAGTGGCACATCTTCCATCAGCATGAATGGTAGCTGGACACCTTCGTATTTTTGAAAATACGCTGAAGAGCCTATTAGTATCTTAAGTGCCTGAATACTATAAGAAATTCTGTCCTGTGTGTCTTGTAACATAAATGGCCATCAGCAGGTTAACTCTCACTGGCCGCTCAGAGCACTAGCTGCAAAAAAACAGCAATGACAAGGTAGAGAAGAAAGTTGCTGCAAAATATTTCTGCTTTATTTTCAGATGGCATGCTTCTGGAGAGTGTGAGAAACTAAAAAAGAAAAAAAATAAGGTCAGAATTCCTCTTAAAAGACCCTCCCTCCATTTTCCTTCTTATTAATGAATTTAAATGAGGACAAGGTATTGATTTGCTTCAAGTTGATGCACGGTTACGCATGTTTTCAATCAAAAATTTTCTGTAATTTTTGAAATCAGTTTTCAGATACTGGCTTGGTAACTGGAATAGTGAAGTTTGACTATATTCTATTAAAATGTAATAGATCTTTAGAGAGTTCAAATATTTGAGTTGGTCACATGCAGATTTATGCAAATCGCATTGTTATTGGGAATCCTCCCATACTATCCAGAATTACATGGTATAGATAGATTCAGAAACCTTAGCAAGCTTGCATTATGTAAAGTGGAGCTTAGATTGAAGTGCAAGTATGGTAACTTCTCCAAAAAAAACCAAACCAAACCAAACCAAACCACCACCACAACAACAACACAAAAAAGAAACCACAACAAACCCACATAAAGCCTGATCAGTTGCTTCCCTGATGCACTGATGGTTTTCCTCTGGAAATCACCAGTTTCTGCATGATATTGGCCTTCGGAGATTACACAAGACAGATGACCATGTCACTGTATCACTTCTCTAAACTTATAACCAATAATAGATTAATACATATGGATTTATCTTCACATATATTGCTTTACCTTCCAGCTTTGGGCTAATGATACTGAAGAAATTAGGCCTGCTGGAGTGCCTTTAGGAAGTTTTCCAAAGTAGTGCAACTTAACTGATTTGGATTGTATTCTAATGTTTGTCAGTGAGCACCAGTGATTTGATTTCCACACATGTATTTTCTCATTAAAATGATGCTAATGTTCAAGATTAGAACTGCCTGAGAGAGTCCATTTCAGCAAATCTCCCAAATGTGTTTTGGGTGTCCCAAAATCCTTATAAAAGGTAATTGAAATATTTTAATTCAAAATAAGTTTTAATAGCCAATGTTAGCTTATTTATATTAAACACTTTGCAGTATTTCAAAGGATCAAAAATTATTGTAGTTCCAGATCTATCTATATTTTTTTCCTCATGCTTATTGAGATTTTAAAATTTTGTGTGAATTTTAACATGAAAAATAATGAAAATCTTTAAAAAAAAGGCATTTTGCAACAATCTCTGTGAGCTTGCAGGGAGAGCAATATGAAAGAAAACCTGCAGGGAAGAATTAGACTTTCAATTGTCTGGCAAAACAGTCTGAGTTAGTGGTTCACTTTCCATTCAGGCTTTTGTTTTTCTTTGCTTCCATATGTGTGCATAGGAAAGAGAGGAGGAACATATGGATGTGATTTTTAGAACCTGTGTTGTATTCGTATTTGTTCCAAGTTCTCAGTGTGGATAAAGAGCGTAATTGTAACATAATCAGACATCTTCAAGAATCTGACAGCTGTGCTTATTTGAACTTCCACCACTTTACAAAGGACACAGTTCACTAATTGCAAGTTCAAGGTGATCTTTTTCAGCCACACAATAAGAAAATTGTGTTTGAATATTCCACAAATATGTGATGTCTTAATTAGTAAAATGTTTGGGGGAGGCGTGGGGAAAAGGTGAATGTGTCATCTTCACCGATGAGCTGGAAAACAGACCTGTCAGTGGAATCTGCTTAGTGTATTAAGAACTTGCCAGTGTGGCCTGATTTTTTTACTTTTTCTTTTTTTAAAATTAACTACTGATTGCAAGAGGTGAACTGTTTTAACTTGGTTTCTATTCAGGCTCATTGACCTATGGCAAGTTTGAGTTGTAAAGAGGGTTTGATTTGACAAAAGAATGTTGAAAAACTTCAACTGAGGCTAATGGTGCCTTTTTACCTGAGTGTGAAAAGCTGAAAAGCACATATTGAAGGAAGACACAGTCAATTTGGAAAACAAATGTATCCCTACCATGCTTATCATTTCAGACAGGTACGCCTGTCTTTTTTGCTAATTTTCCTTGAACAGGGCCATTCTTGTCTTCTGGAAAGCAAGGTATTTATAATGTAAATAGCTGTATTGAATTTTTTCCTTCCTCTGTAACTAATATGTAATAATCCAACACACTATTTCTGGTAAATCTTTTACAATAAGGCTGCTGTATGCCTAAATATGGTTGACCTCTGACCTTTTCCTAAATCACATGCTGAACAGGAGGGTACTGGAGGTTTCAGTGTACATATGAATCATGTATATTTAGTAAATTGAGTAAGTGGGACTTATGGCCAGTATACATTAAAGCCACAACGGTAACAAAGCTCCAGATCTTAACTAGCAAAAACAACTGTTCACCTTGCCATGTCCATCCTGTGATAAGATCTAAGTTGCACCTGCCTGTAGTTCTGCATGATCAGACTTCAAAGTATAACTAACAAGATCTGTAATGTATCAGTGTTGATAAACATAGATGTGGGGGGAGGGGGGAGAAAGAAAAAACTTGACCAACAAAAGAAAATCATCAACAGCAACAGTTCAGTATCAAGACTGGAAGATGAGACCTGTCCGATTTTGTTACGCAGTTATAGCTGAAAGGGATCACCAGTGTCAGCATAATGGACTGCAGTAGTGACATTTGTTACGGAACCAACCTTATTTCCATGTTGTTTTGTTCTTACCCTGTTCACCTTTGACCATCTGCTGTTCCCTCTGCATAGTACAGGGGAGAACAGGGCCTCAGCCATCAGTGTTTTTATGGATCAATGTTGCATCGATGATTTCTGTTCATTTAGCAATTACTGAACTAAGAAGGGAATCTTGTGTCCTCCCATGTGTCAGGAGGAATCCTGTCAGAGCTTCCTCATGAGGATACTCTTCTCACTGCTGTCTTGACTCCTGTCAGCTGAATGACTTTGTTCCCGAAAAACAGCACAACGCAGCAAACCATATTGATCGAGGGCTTCGTCACACGTGTGTTGTGCATTTGTACTTTCACTGGGGCTCAAAGTCATGCGGCGACAGGACTCAGCTGAAACATGGTATGTACTCTATGCATGACGCCTATATTACACCTTTATGACCTTATAGTGAGGAAAACTGCTGATATTTACAGATGTGGATTTGGACCATCTTTTTTTTGGGGGGGAGGAAAGTTGTAGTGAACCTCAGTCCTTATCCCATGTACCACTCGCTCCTACCCAGAGCAGCTAAGTGGAAGTTAAAGCGGTGCGGGGGCCTGCTGGAAGGCTGTGCACAGAGGTGAATTTCATGCTGTTTGAATGTGATCTTGCCAAAAAAACCTGTATGTCTAGCAGGGGAGCCTGTGACTGTTCTATAAGGAGTGTTTGTGTTGTTTACTTTAAAACAAGCTTTGCTAATTAAAATAGTGTATTCTGGAGTCCTGTTTTGAATGGCATGAAGGGTATCAATGAAGAAGATGCGAAGTATGCTTGTTCAGTTCTCGTGGCTTCTTATTTCTTTTCCTTCAGCCTCTGCTAGGGGACACAGATCAAGCTCTAAACCTGTGGAAGTTGGCAGGATTACAAAATCCAGTTAGTCTGATACGCTTCATAGGTTTAATCGTGTCTATCACCATTTGTTTAAGAAGCATTTACAGCACTACAGAAATGTAAAGGGATCTTACTGCCCATGATACTCAGACTTTTTGTCTTCAAGTAGCTTTAGAGCTTATTCCTCTGGCTGACTGCCTAAAAATATTGGGGGGAAAAATGATCACATGACAGGGCAGAATGAAGAAAAACCGCCAAGTAAAAGCTATTACACTCTCCCATCTCTTCCCCCTTTAAAAAAATGTGAAACAAAACCAAGTCAGCAAAAACAAAACAGGGTGAGGGTAAAAAAACACTAAACCTACAAACCCAACCTACAAACTGCAGTTACTATTTGGAGACTGATTTTTCATGAAGTTGGACACATCAAGTGAAAAAGAACAAAAGGGAGAGAAGTGCTGCCTTCTAGAAAATATTGCTGTTTTTCTCGCTTCTTGGACGAGCTATTGGTGCCCATTATATTGCCACATAAGTCAAGCTGTAGTACATAAAGGACCCTTTTATGTTTGGATTTATCATGTGTAGAGATGAAAAATCACAAATAACTTTCTGTTGAAACAACTTGAAGAGTGGAGAAGCTATAGAAAAGAATGACTTGTAAGCACTGTAAAGGAAGACATTCTTATGGTTGGTTGTACTTAAATGCCATTTCAAACATACTGTACAGAGCTGGTGCTCTTGCTCTGACTCGTTAAAACAGGAAATTTTCAAGGTTTATTGTTCTCTCGGTTTGTATATGCAGAGATTGGCTAAGCTACAATATAGAATACAAATCTCTGGATTCACAGTGGCTAGGGAAATTTGGCTTTGTGATTCTTACTGCAAAATGGGAAGGATAGGGATCAGCTTTTTTGTTTTACTGGGTACCTTTTGAGGCAATGGAAGATCCATCTTTTTTTGAGAGGTCTGCCCTTTTCAGGACTCAGTTTTTATGACCATATTTCAGCGATTTTACACACCAGATTTGAAGCTGTAACTACAATTTAGCTTCAAATAACCCAGAGTTCTAAATTTCAGAAAATCTGAAGTTGTGTTTGAACCGGAAAAGGCCCATGTCTCCTAATACCTCTCCTTGGTATTCAACGGAAGTACCTTGTGTAGCAACAGACTGGCCTTGGAATTTTTCTTCAGTTGGTTTGTGTGACAGCCTAAACACCCTTTGTTTGGTAAGGGGGAGTATGTGTTCTGCACTGAGGAGCTGTAGTGAATCAATGGAATCGTCATGTGTTGAAGCAGAGCTGAAGAAAGGAGATGAAGCACCACTGCAAACTTGTTCTGCACCTTGGGCAAACGAACGGGAAGGAGGTCAGTGAACAACCTTAGTTCTCCCACGAATGAACGTTCACTGTGGTCGCATGGGGTTCTGGGGTTCTTCTAAACACACTGGGACAAGGTCACAGTCCCCTCGCAGTATGTATGGCTGTTGTGATCTGTATGTAGGGCTCAGTTTCTAGTTCGATGGCAGAGGTGAAGTTTCCCTTCTCCTGTAGAAGCCTCTGCTGGAGCCTGTTTGGTTTTGGCTGTGTGTGTGTGCTGGTGCTTGGAAAGCAGCAGTTCTGCCGGCTCCATTCACTCCTCCGTGGCTGGGACTCTTGAAGTACATGCAGATAAAGACCGAGATTATCTTGCTTCTCAACATGCTCTCCCAAACCTTCTGCTAATTGCATAGCTGGGAGCCTGAATGGCAAATCTGCTGTGCTTCCAAGAAAACATGATTATCCGTAGAGTGTAAGGAGCCAGGGAGGAAGCTCAGCTCGTTAAATACTGATTTCCTAATGTATTTCTCTTATTTTGAAATTGACTGCTAGGAAGGAGTAACTCTTGTTTGTCTCCTGATGTTTCTGGATGATGTTCTGTCCACATTCCAGGAGCACTTACATATGAAACAGTAATTAGGGTGCTGAAGAAAATAGCGTTCTTTCTGAATATTTCTATTTAATGGATAGACTGGGGCTTTTATTAAGTCAGTCCTATTACAGGGAGCAGCTGACTGTTGCTATCTGGAAGATTTTAGCCTTTCTAGCATCATAAGCCTGGAACTAACAATGGGGACTTTTAACGTTTCCCTAGGCTGAATTCAAAATATGTGAAATTCTTCCTACTTCTACTTCACATCTAACATTGGAGAAGAAGGGGAATTATCTTTGATTCTTACAAACTCATGAAGCTGAAATTACAAATTAGCCATTGCAACAAAATACACCTTCCATTTTCCAGAAGAATTAATGGTTTAATGTGTTGATGAGGTAAAAAGCCATAAAATGTCTCCTTCTTGCTGTTGACCTTAGCTAGGTAAAGACTTGTCTGATGTTACAAAATTAAGCTGTGTTAGTGATAAAGAAGTTGATGGCAGATACTATGAAAACATTTTAAAGTCTTGATTTGTTATCAACAAATGTTCAGAAATATTAACCCTGGAATTTTTTGTCTTGGAAGACATGTTTATGCCCATGCTTTACTGGATTAGTCCTCAGTATTCTCTAGAAGATATTTCCTGCTCTTGGAGTAGTCTTAGCTTTTCAGTTCAGTTGTGCCATCTGAGATGGGAAAGCATTTGTTTTAAGCATTCCCATCAGAACGCCAAATCATAGAATAAATGGTCACTTTTTTTTTTTTTTTTAAATATGAATAATTACCCCAAGTACTTTAATAGCAAAAGTTCTGGAAGTATGTCACCACAGGGTGTTGTTAAATGCACCCACCCAAATCTGTTTCCCAGGAAGCAATCTGCCTTTCAAGGGAAGATTTGTGAAGGGTGTTCGAGTGGGAACAGAGATCAATCAAGCGCCAATCTCAATCCAGAATTAACAGGGTTTGAACACAGATATATTCAGAGTATGCACAAAAGCTCCCTTCAGTAAAACCGGCCATACTCTAGGGCCCAGCTTGCATCTGAGTGGACTGAAGGATGAAGCTCTAGTTTTAAAAACAGTGAACATTTTTGAGAAATAGTCTAGGAATCAAACATCAGGACTAAATACCACTGAATTTCAGAGTTTGAAGCAGCCAGAACATTGTCCAAATTTTTCTTCAAAGGCCTCATGCCATTCAACAGATGAGAATGCATAGCTGTGTTCCCAGAGCAGGAGTCCTGAGATTTTTAGTGTACGCCTTTCTGAAATGTCAGTTAGTTGGAGAATTATCACAATTTTCTTGCCTAAAGGACAGCACTTGTTTTTGGCAGTGTGCAGACCTTTCCTCTTTGTTTCACCAAAAAGGAGAAAAGTAACAGCTCCTTGAGCAACACAGCAATACAACACTGTGCTCCTGGCTGCAGGTGGGTCAGTGGGAGAACACTGGCCAGGTTTCAGCACAGCTGTGCTCATTAGTTTTAGTTTTCTGACTCCGTTTTGACAAAAGCAGAAGACAGTAGACATGGCAATAAAATTACAGCAAGTATTGTTAAAATAATTGCCAACAGTGACCTATGATTTCTGAAATACATGAAGGAAGTTTTAATTTCCCTTTTTGACCATAATTACTAGCATGAGCAAATTGACGGGATAACCAAGCTGTCCATCAGTTCTAGCATTGGATTTTTAAGCAATTAGCACAGAGACAAACATAAACAGTCACATGTACTGCAAAAATTCACTGCTGTTATTGTGGAATCCAGACAGACTGTGATTTCACACCAGATTTCCATTGTGTTGCAACCATTTCACTGGAACATCCTTTACCTGGGGGGGGGTGAGAAGAAAAAAAAAAGGTCAAAAGTGTGCAGTGGAAAGAGGGTTTGGTTTTTAAAAAAAAAAACTGATGGAGGAAGGCAACCACGGTTATTCCACATACTACTTGGTGTCAGATCAGATCCCTTATCTCAGTTTAATGCTGCGCTCCCCTTCCTCCTCTGAACGTCGTATTGCAGAGCTGCTCCCTTGAGCAAGGAAGCTGCACGATGCAGACAGAGTGCCACCTAAAGGCAAAAGTGTGCTGAGGGCTCCAGCATGAGCAAAACTGAGTGCACCCTCCAGCCTGTAAATCATCCACTTGTCGCATTTCTTCTCCAGCCAGACTGACCCTGGGCAGTTCATCATGTACTTGGTGGTCTGGAGCACTTCTTGGACAAAGTATAATTCTACATTTTCAGTAAGTTTTCGTTATTTTTTCTTTGTTTTCCAATAAATTTTGTGTATGAATGTGTATAAATCAGTCCCTGTAGTGCAGCACATGACAGTAGTGTTAAACCAATCAGCGGTATGGGTAAATTTGGACACCATCAATCTCTTCAAAACTGTTAGGAGTCCTGGAAGCAAAAGGCCACAAAAAATCTAGGCAATTACCTTTTATAAATTTCCAACTGTCTGGTTTGTGTCCAAGATGAAATTACATAGTGAAAACTTCTTCCAACACAGCATACAAAGATACGCCCAAGCAGACATGCTACATAAGCAGATTTCTCTTCCCTTCAGATAGCTCAGACAGCAGTACAAATGGACAGAACTATCATGCTGGGAAATTGCCTTGTTCTTTTCTTCAGAAATCTCTGCTCTAGTTTTTGGGTGGTGTGTTTGTTTGGTGTTTTGTTTGTTTGGTTTGGGGGGTTTTGGAGGGTTTTGTTTTGTTTTGGTTTTTTGGGGGGGGTGTTTGGGTTGCTTTGTTGGTTTTGGTGGTTTTTTTTTTTTGGTGGGGGAGGGTGGGATGCTTTGTTTGGATGTTTGTTTTGTTGGTTTTGTTTTGTCTTTCCCCTGCTCTGTTTTTGTCCACTTTAACAGAAATGCATTCTTTGGACCATACCTTAAATATACCTTCCTTCATTTTCTGTTAACTTTAAGAGCAAGGTGGAGCTTTCTGACTTAGCACAGTAGCTTTCAAGCAGAACCTTTTTCTGGTTAAACTACTGCATTTAACACAAAGCAATTCCAAGCAGGAAGATGTTGTCAGTCTCTGTTTCCTGTTCTCTGAGGACTCCTCTTCCTTGGACTCTGCCCTGGTGGTATATGGGCTCTCTCCAGCCACTCCACCTATACTTAGTGAGGTACTATATATTAAAAAAAGAAAGGCAGGTAGTGAAACTGGAGAAAAAGTAATTAAGTAATTACACATCTCTAACGATAACTGCCTCCTAAAAAGAAATACATATATATATATAGCCATGGTACCAGAACCTGTTGTTGACTCAGTATTCTTTGTGTTAATGACTTGGGGGAGTGAGAAGTCTTACGTCCAGTGTGGTGTGTAAGGTAGTAGCAATATCTGCCTTGTTACCCAGGAACAATGTATGCTATTCCTGGTACCATCAAACTAGAGAGACATCAACCTTATCATAATATTAATTAGTCCTTCTGTCTATAACAATTTCTTTAGCAGTGGAAACAGTCAAGAGTGGCAGACCGAAGCAGAAAGAAATCACATACTACTACTGTGAGTAATACTGACTCAGGCAAAGCTTTCCTTTACAGTTGCACAATTGAACTTGATGCACCCCCACAGAGCAGACATTGAAACATTTTAGAAAACTTTAACCTTGCCAAGTGATACAGTTTACATCTTCTGTTTTTAAACTCTAGTGCATTTATTTATTAGGGGCTACTCCATCAGCTCAGGAAATGAGCTCTCTTAAAGATAAGAGCATTCAGTAATTATCACATCGCTCATTTCACCATGTCAGAGAAGCCTCTTAAAATTATGATTACATCCAAACTCCTGCTACATTGCCTGTAGGAAGTGTATTACAAGTAAAGAAAAAAATGTTACTGCATCAACATTGCAATCATGCTGTGAGGAGCTGTCATGGTTTAACCCGAGCTAGCAATACAACCACGACAGCCACTCACTCACCTCCTTCCCCGCCTCCCCCAGCAGGGGAGAGAATCAAAAGGGAAGGGAGAAACTTGGATTGAGATAAACACAGTTTAATAAAATAACAAAATACTAATATGTTACTAGTAAATATATATATAAAATAGAAATAAAAGATACTCAAGGCAATTCCTTATGAACTCTGTCCACAACTGAGCAGCCAGTACCAGCAAGCAGCACCCGGTACCTGACAGTGAAAAAAGAGGAAAAAAGGCAGAAAGTCTCAGAGGCCTCTGCAAAACAGCAAAAGCCATAATAAACATCCCACACCAAAGACTCCCCTGGCTCCAGCATAAAAAACCAAAGACAAGAGAAAAAAAAACCAACACACACAAGAGAAAGTGCCTGAGAAGCCAGAGAGCCAAAGTGGAAGAGACCGACTCCTTAAATATGGTGCATGACGCCAATGGGATGGAATACCCTTATTGAAGGGAAGTTATAGCCAAGTGGGGATTGGTCTCTTCTCCCAGGCAGTTAGCAATAGGACAAGGGGGCATGGGCTTAAACTCTGCCAGGGGAAATTTAGGCTGGATATTAGGAAGAAATTCTTTACAGAGAGAGTGGTCAGGCATTGGAATGGCCTGCCCAGAGAGGTGGTGGACTCGCCATCCCTGGAGGTTTTTAAACTGAGACTGGACATGGCACTTAGTGCCATGATCTAGTAAACAGACTAGAGTTGGACCAAGGGTTGGACTCGATGATCTCTGAGGTCTTTTCCAACCCAGTCGATTCTGTGATTCTGTGTGATTCTGTGGATGTCAGTCAAGCTCTGCTCCCCCCATCTCGATGCAGAGGGCAGAGCCCTCAGGGTGTCCTTGGCTCTCAGACCAGAGCAATTAAAAACATTAGCTCTGTGCTGGGCTGTTATCTGCTTGTTCTCAAACTAAGTCCAAATAATGAGCATGCTAGCTATGAAAAAGAGAGGTTTCTAACTGCAAGAAGAAAATCAACTAATTTTCAGTCAAACCAGCACAGGAGCTAATGAATTTGCACTCATGGTGAACTGCATGAAGGGAATTAGTATTTTCACTGATCTGATTTATACAGTCCTAACATTACATGCAGCCCTTTGAAGGCAACCACGAGGCTGATGTGGCCCCTGGTGAAAATGAGTTTGACACCCCTGCTGTGGGGGATGTATAGTTAATATGCAGGGAACAGCTACATAATACAGAAAGTGCACAAAAGAGCGTTTTTTTTCTTCACAAAAGAGCATTAAATGGAAAAGCATTCAGAGCAATAACAACTTACTGCAACGGCAACTAACTGAAATTGCAATTAATTCACCAAGCTAAATGGAAAATATTTCCTTAGCTATTTTTTTGTAAAACAAAATCTAGTAAGACACGTTTCAGGCAGTGAGTTTCTATCAGATGTTTCTTCAGGTATGAATTACCTGCTACATGCGTGTTAGTCATATCACAAAGCTTAATATGTTCAAAGGCTAGTTAGGAAAGTAAATTACATTTTAGATAGGCAGCAGTTGCTTTAAATTAGTGTGGTGTTTTGGGGAAATAGCCCTGGAAACATTTTGGTGCAATAGCTTGTCTTTTTTTTGTTACAACACTGAAATATGGCCACAGCCTTGCCTCCAGGTCACTGCAATGCAGAGGATATTTTATGTTATCTTCCTTCCATTCTTTTAACTACTGAAGAGTACAGTTGTCTCAGTAGTAGTAACAAATTAATCTACTGTAGTGGGTTGGTTTTTGTTTTTTTTTTTTTTTTGCAATTACTCAGGTCTTTGTGTGAGAATGTGTTGGATGTTTCTAGGAGATTTCATGTTGAAAGAAAATAAAGCAGGTTGTTAAGAATGTTGGACAATTGTTTCAGCCAAGCTACGTGAATAACCAACACTAATGAACTGATACACTAGCGGACTGCTGAGCAGCCAGTCACAACAGCTGTGATCCTGTAAGTAATTCAGTTGCTGACACTGTGTCCAGTGTTTTGAACTGAAGAATGAACGCCTGACAGCCACGCTGCTCACAGTCATCGCTCTCTTAGGAAATACACAATTTAATGAGCACAATAGAACAAAGCAACACCTGCTAATTGGAAACAGTCTTCCTGTAGGCAAATGGTCATAAATAATACCGAATCAGAACTTCAACTTTGGCCCTGGTCAGAAGTCTGTTCAATGCCACACGTGCATTTGTAACCCTGTGTAAGTTACCCCTGAAACACACACACACACACACACACACACGTGTGTGTATGCACATCAGTTTGGGAAGACCAGAGAGCTGGGGATGGTCAGTGCATTGGCCCACTGCATGAACACAGGCATGCTGGTTTGGCACTGCAGAGAAGCATTGGACTCCCCACTGTTCCTCTCCATGCCAGGAGGACTCCTCTGTTTCTGCTTGCTGTTCTGAGAGCAGCTGCTGGTTTGTGCTTTGAGCCCTTTGATGTCAAATAATTCAACTCATAGGTTTTGCTTCAGTTGGCACATGATGTTTTCCCCAAGGTTCAGTTATGCGAACTGGAATGTTTATTGTCACACAGGCTAGGAAATGGTCTTCGGTTTGCCTGTGGGAGGCCTCTGCTAACTAACTCACATGGCTCTGACCTACCCAGACAGGTAGTTCGAACTTAAAAGACTAAGACAGGCAGCTCCTAAGGCTGGGAAAGAAAATCACTATTCTTCAACTGAGCAGGACTCCAAATAGCAATTAAAAGAGCTAAGGTGAAAGACTGTGAAAGAAAAGATGTCCAGGGTAGAAAGGGAGCTGCTTGGTCTTTGCAGAGCAGAACAGATGTGCATCAGACTGCAGTCCGTTGTGTACAGAATATATTTCAGTTCTGCAGCATTGCCAAGATAACATTAAATCAGCTGAGTTTCAGATTTGTTTTCCTGAAAATTTAAGTCACTTGACTTAAAGCATCAGTGGTTTGCAACAAAGTGCATTCCTGAGATGGAAAAGAGTTATCTATGGTGTTAAGCCACCTACAGGTGGGCAGTACACAAAAATACCTGCTTTTTGGATTATTGCTTTGCTAGTATTCTGTAACAGAGAGCATTCCAGCAGTATCGTAAAAATATCCTCTAGACCCCTTCATGGGTAATAATTACACGACTAATGGTAACAAGGACTTTACTCTCGGCTTTAGCAGGTGTAGTTAATCATATAATTGCAGACTAGTTTGGGTTGTAAGGACCTTCAAAGCTCATCTAGTCCACCCTCCCTGCCATGAGCAGGGACATCTTCACCCAGATCAGGTTGCTCAGAGCCCTGTCCAGCCTGGCCTGGGATGTCTCCAGGGATGTGTCCATCCACCACCTCTCTGGGCAACCTGGGCCAGTGTTTCATCACCCCCAGTGTAAAAAAACATCTTCCTGATGTCTCGCCAGTGCAGCTCCATTGACTTTAGTGTATTTATGGCAATATCAGTAAATTATCTTACTTACAACGTCTCCCTTCAGAGAGAAACCACATTGTATTCCATTTTCCAAAACAGAATAATTCTTGTTATACTTCCTACATTCCACACCATATTTGAACATTGGAAGTATATAGTTAGGAAGGCAGAAGAATGACATTGGCATTGAAATAGACTAATGCACTTAAAGCAAACAAAAACTGTTTTAAAACGAGATTTGCAAAGTATAAAATAAAGTGGATGCTGCACTGTTGGTGAAGTTAACTCACAGCTAGACCAGAACACAAAAGAGGTGGAAAGAGATGAGCCAGTGGGTGGAAACATACGGGATGTTTCCAGTCAATGGGTGGAACAAGTCCATACAGAATTATAACCACGTGAACAGCAAGGTTTAGTTGCACACAGAAACGGCTAAGGAGGCAACCAAGAATGAAGTAATCTCACTCCCACTTCTGGAGCAAGAGTGCGGTTGTGTCACAGAATTCTTACCTTCCTGAATCTGGAAATTCTTAGGAAAGCTGCAAGAGAGGAGTGTATACGTAGGACTGTCAGGAGAGAGTCTAAGTGCAGGATAGCATTGGACCAGCAAGACAGGAAACTACCATGTGCTACTACAAGGGAGAATTTTGGTTTTTTCTAAGTTCCAAAAGCAGATCACATTGTCACTGCACATGGGACACCAATAGTGAGTCAGTCACCTCCAGGGAAGTCTCCCGTACCATGTGAATTTGCACCAGGGAAGAAGACTGCAGGTGCAGTGACATGATAGCAAACCCCTGCTCTGGACTGGAGGGGGTCCAGAGGAATGTAATGTGTACAATTCTAATGACTGCTGATTTGTCAATGGCTCATGTATGTGGTATTTTTGAAATTATTACACCCTACAGGTGTTTTTGTATTATTTCTGCCCAAGAAACTCAAGGACAACTCTTAACTACAATGGACTTGAGAAGAAAAAAAATATCCCCACAGTGGAATTTTTGGAAGGAATTCCTCAGATTTTGACTTTTTCAAATTACCTAAGACAACTGTTCTGGTCCTCCCTTGTTTTCTTTTTGTAAGCACTTTTCTTCTGAGTACCATTTTATGCATAGTGATACTTGCAGAACTGCAATTTAGGGCCCAACAAGCAAGAGAATCTTGTTTTCTGTTAATTGCAAGGTACATCTACTTTTACCCCCCAAATTTGGCTGTCTTCCATGGTGTCTACTTATGGAAGAGCAACCACAGCATCTGACTTGGTTATGCAGTCAGTCTGCCTGAATAATTCTGAAGACTCAACAACCAAACTATACTTGTTTCGAACAAATATGAGCCATCCACAGGCTCATGTTTGTTTATTTACACACACTACTGATCAGACCACTTAAAAAACAAGCTGACAATTTACATGCAGAGAAGTCACAAATCAGAGGGATGACTTCTCCAGCTAAATACTTCAGAAACATGTGAGCTCATGTAGCTTCACTTCGCCACTTTGTTCCACTCACGAGGTAGATGTCCTGAGCATTGCTGACACAGACTAGCCTACCGTCAAAAAGAAGATAGTTGATTCATATTAAAATTGAGTAATGTCATGTCTGCTGCTCTTTAGGAAAAAGAAAAAGATGTAATTATGGCAGCACTGAATAAAAAAAACCCACAAAAGTATGTCTCTCACATAAAAGAATCTGTCAGGCTTACTTACATAAAAGACGGTGTTCCTATTGGTATAAAGCAGCCACACCAGCAGCAAATACAGATCTTAAGACTATTTTTTAAATTACTAATATATTTCCCCAGAAACTGCGAAAAGATAAGTTCTTCAAATTTTCAGTGATCTCCAGATAAACTAATTTTCCATAATTCACACTTTCACTCCCAGTCTTACACAGCCTAAAAAATGTGGTTATTTTCCTCTGGTGATTTTATATCTAATGTATTCCTAGAGCTATCTACCAATGATGAGTTAATTCTGATTAAATTGCTTCCTGCATGTGTAGAACATGTGGTTAAGTTTGCTTGTTTAAGTCTCTGCCTGATAAGCCTTGGAGACAATGGTTCTATTTAAAACTTGTAAAGGAAATAATTGACGCCGAATAGCTTCCTGTAATAGAAAAGAGACTTCTCCCCAAACACATCCACCAGTTTGGGCCAGCATCTGATCCAACAGTAAATGCCTAAGTCCCTTATCTTAACCTTCATTTATCTGTCACACAAACCAGGTAAGTTAGCAACAGACTTGGTCACACTGCATTTGGGTGCATTCTGTTGAATTATTTTTTCAGTACAAGAGATTAATACAGGGTGCTAGACACCTGCTAATTTTCTTTTACCTTGTTTTTCCTTCCTTTTTCTTCCTAATGGTTGCTTGAAAGCTGTCCAGCCTTTGCTTCTGTTTATGAAGCTTCCAAGTCAGGAAACTCAATGAGTTTTAAAATTATGACTCCCTCAAGCCCTTAAAGTACTAGCATTTTCTAAATTGCCAGGAAAATATAGAATTACAGATATGGCTAGATCAGGTCTCTTCAATTTTCGCAGTTCATCCCAGGCTAAATACAGTCCTGTTACACTGAAGGATGTGCCCATTCAGCCTGGGAGGGAGAACCATCAAAGTCATGACAGCTCACACCTTGCTTTTACTGACTGCAGACCATTTGTCACTGGACAACTGCTGTCTGCCACATGGGTACACAGCTCTGGATCTCCAAAATACATGGTGCTGGTTCTGTAGATGACCATTCACTACTGATGGTCTGGAGAAAGGGCAAAGAGTGTCCCTACTAGGGAAGAACAACCTCTGAACACTTAAATGAAAAGTTCACAGCGGAGGAGACATGAAGGAAAAAGGAGAGCATCCACTAGTAGAAAAACAAAATACAGGTGGTCAGGAAAGCCAAGAGTTGTTACAGAAATGGGTTATCTCTGTGCAAGCCTATAGATGGAGGACAGTCAGCTTTTCCTTAACCAGACACAAAATTCAGTGACAAGAAAATCTACTACTGCTCCATTCCCAAGACCAGAAATAGTCTGCTGTTCTTGAAGTCCTCAAGGTACATCAGGGTCAGAAAACATGTTTTGGAAAAACATATGCCAATATTCTTCTCTGTAAGTGTCACAGGTGAGTAATTTAGGGTTCTGATTGCTGCAGAACAATGTTTTGACTTCTTAAAGAGAAGCGCGACTTAAAAGAGTTCGGTGGCAGGTTTACTGTATTGTTCACTGCATGGGGGAAATATGCCAAGCCAAATGCTGCCTACCTTCTCTCCAGGTGCCCGTACACGTTCATGGAGCAAACTTTCAGGCGTCTTCCCTCCCTGATAACCACTCTCCAGAGTCTGTGCCTTGGAGCTCTGGAAGCAAACTTCCAGGTGAGGCCTGTATCTGTCGCAGTGCAAACTTTCAGGATTCTTCTCTCCCTGATAACCGTTCACTCCGGAGTCTGTATTTTTAAGCTCCAAAGGCAGACTTCCTGGGGAGGCCTTGTATCCGTCTGCAAAAGCAAACTTTCAGGTATTCCCTCCCTGATAACCATTTGCTCTGGAGTCTATGTTTAAAGCTCCAAAGGCAAACTTTCAGGTGAGGCCCGATAACCATACGCAGAGCAGACTTCCAGGAGACAAAATCCTTAGGAAAAAAAATTTAATGGAGTAGAATAGCAGGAGGGCTGGCTCAAGCTGGGTACCTGCGCAGAGGTCCACCAGAGCATAGAAAACTACAAACTTTTATATCTTTACAGACCATTCATACCATGATTCAGTCCAATAGCAATATTTGACATGGGGTCTTCTTGCTTCTCATTGTATGTTTTTCTCCGATTACACATAGGCCAATGTTTTGTTCAGCTGTAGACATTGTTTATTGTCCAGAACCTTGCAGGTACTGTTTTGTCTGAATAAATCCTTTCTTCTCAGCGAAGTGCAAAATAGGCCTTATCTTGCAAGTGTTCAGTGTAGTTTGTAGTTGCTTTTGGTAAACACGAGCAGAACTTTACAGCTTAAAATACTAGCAAATCCAGCTTACCAAGTAACATGAAGCAAAGAGTATATTAAAAATCATACAACCTTATGTCTCTAAATAATTAATTATATCTAGTGTGCATCTACTTAAGCTAAATGATTAATATTAAACTTAAGTTGGGCTCATCTACTGACCTGTGAGTAGTAAAACCACTGCCATACAGCTCACTTATTTAGCAAGGAGAGCTCAAAGTGGGCTCATTCAGGCTGTTGTATTTATGGAATAAAGTGGTTGACTCGTAGTCAAATTGCATACAGTAGGAAAAGTCTGCATGAGACTCCCTGCACCCACAAGCCACCGGCATTCAATGTGCCGTTCTGCTTCCTTGTGAGTCTCCTGGAAAGAGTTCTTGGTGTGGCTACGGCTTAGGCCCTTTCCTCCTCTGGAGCCTGGACCAAACTGCTGCTGGTTTGGCTGGAGGGGGTTTGAGTGCATCCACCACAGTAATGGCAGTTTCCCAGTCAGCTAACTGTTATTTGAACTTGTGCAATGGTATAATTCAAGCAATAAGAACACACCGTTAATGATGACCTTTATAATTTTTTTTTTCTCCAGCTTTAACTGGTAATATGGTTTGCTGTCATGGCATGCTTTATGAGTTGAATATACCCCTCTGACATATTTTGCATTCATGGTAAGTGTGCCCTCCCTGGGGCACCTTTTTTTTTTTCTATTTCCATGCAATGGGATAAATTGCACAGAGATGTGGACAACACAACCAAATCCTTGCACAAGAAACAGAGAAAAATTACATGTTTTCTGCTTAAATGAGAATTAAACACTTTATAAAGCTTATTTGAAGGCTGTTGGTTTAGAATGAGCTTATTCTTTGCACCAGTGTTAAAAAAAGACAAATAATATCTCACTGGTGGCTCTGTCTTGTCATAGTTTAAATGCCATGGCACAGATTGTGCTGTCCAGACACATGGCAGACACTTGAACTATTACAGTAGACTCTCCCATCACAACTCTATCATGTATGTGCCTGCTTAGCTGCTGCAAATGCAGCAGCCAAGCACTGGGCCTCGAGCCTCCTTGCCAAATAAGAATCTGACAGCTCCCTGACATGCTCCTCAGCCTGTTGCACCAACCCACACTCTGTCCTCAAGTGACACAGCTCTGCTCTCCTGTCCCTGGCTTTATACCCAGCTCTCCCCGGCACATCTGCCTCCACAGGCCCCCAGTACACAGCCAGCTGAGGCCCAGCAACCCAAATTCCAGCTGAGCGCACTGACTTTGGCGATGCGTATCCAGTTCATTAGCTACGTATTCAGCCCCAGAAGCTCTTGCTTTCCACTGGCAGTCTTTGTGTGGGGAGGAAAGGGGGAGAAGGAGCTGCTAAGGCCTGAATTCTCCTTACTTGCTCAGGCTGTATGTGCTGTCTCAGGTGGGTGATGCGTGTACACGTGGTAGTTTTGTTGGTGTACAGTCTCCATCTCTTTTCACTGATGATATCATGCCATGGACTGCTGTGATTCACTGGGGAAAGAGGATGTATGAAGTGCTTGCAAATTTAATGGTGCTACAAAAAGGAAGGTACTACCATGTACTGTTGCGTTGGCCCACTCTATATTGCCTGTTTCGCTTATTAATGGATCCACCCATCATTGCATGGGACGATGACTGATTGTAATTAACATAGTAAGATGCACTCTGTGAGTGCAAAGCTGTTGGATTATAATTAGTCATGTGATAAGTATACATGGTACATTTTATGCTTGGGTTCTTAAAAATACAAAGTGCCAAAGAGAATGAGGGACAGTTTCTTTGATTTTTAGGTGGTGCAGGTAAATTAGTTGAAGTAGTGTCAAGCCAAAGGCTTGCAACCTCACAACAATGGAAGTTACTCAAAAGATCAGAACATTCTTACACTCTGACTCTGCTTGTACATACTAAATTCTGTTGCAAATGTAGCCTGAAATGCTCCTTGTGTGCAATGCCCTATAATTTCTAAACATGCTGAGTAAAGATTTTATTTAAAAGCTTAAACTAGTGGTTCCACCATAAGGATGTATTCTACAAAGAAGCCCTTTGAAATTGAAATAAGATAGTCTTCTACCTAACAATCTCTGCAGTTGCAGGGAGAGAAGGGCTTGTTTTAAATTCAGAATAGTACAGGAGATATTATGAAAGGTATTGAAGTGAAAATAGATGCATAATTACTGCTATATGTAGCCATAAGAAAACCTTCCAGAGACTGATTCCTTCTGGACTACCAGATGTTCTGTAGGAAGAGTGTGGGACTGGAAGTTAAAACTTGCAGTATTTTGCACCTAGTTTCCTGTGTAACCCTGAGTATGTCAGGTCATGCTTCAGTTTTTTCCTTATTTGAAATGTGAATAATATTACCTTACCATGTATGTTGTGAGGTTTAGCATATCAGTATAGCGACTTGGTTTGAAAGCTTCAAGAGGCAGGAGTTACAGATGTCAAAATATTACCAGGCATAG
Source organism: Pampusana beccarii (assembly GCA_013399365.1). Lineage (NCBI taxonomy): Eukaryota > Metazoa > Chordata > Aves > Columbiformes > Columbidae > Pampusana > Pampusana beccarii. Next base: position 150,039 of record VWYH01009825.1, on the reverse strand, counting down.
AATGACACATGAAAATGTATAATTGGGATTATAAAGCCTGAATTGAAAATGAAGCACTTCATTAACATTTGACCCAAACTGCCAAGTGTTCCCTTTACAGGGGTTAAACAACAACCTGGCTTTTAGAAGCAAGAAACTTTTCCAAGGGTGTGTTTCTATTGCAAACTCTTTTCCATCTCTGCTTGTTCTAAAAGTAATTTATGGCCAGAGGATACTAAAGAATTTTCTCTTTGGGGCTAATGACTGTTACAAATTCTGTTAAGATTTCCAGTTGTGGAAAGATATAGTACAACAGCAACATAAAAAGAGACGGTCCAACATACTGCTCCGTATGCTTCATCATTTAAAAAGAATTTCCACTTAACAAATCAGTAAAATGTTAAGAGAAGCAATGTGACAAAGCTAAGTAGAACTAGGAAAGAAGTGCCCACAAAAGTTTGAAGTAAAAAAATATAATTATTTTAATCACCAAAGTAAATGTGAAACTTCTGTAGATGTTCACACGCAATTCTTAACGGAAGTCTGCTAGCGTGGTTGGCATATGTATTGGTGAAGATACAATTTACAGAGGGCTGACACTTACCCTGTGTAAGGAGTTCTTCAAAAGGAAGACACTCTTTTTAAAAGACATCCAATTTAAAATCTGTGAGAGCAAAACTGCTGGGTGATAGTAAGCAATTAAGAAATCCAGGGAAAGTGCTGAAAAAATGCCTGCACAAATGCACCAGCATGTGGAGTGATCCCAATAAAATTAAAAGTAACCTACTTCAGTGGGCATAACTCTGTGGAAAGGTTGTAACTTCTGGGGTGGGACTCAGTCCCTTTAGTTTGACAAAATCACTTTTGTTTGATTAGGTAAAAAACTATAATCAGATATCCCAGCACATAGTTTTTTAAAAGCTCTGTTCTGTACAACTTTAAAAAGTACATTAAAATAATCCTTATTCTTACATTAACAATAGAGAGGCATTTCTTAGGAACAAAGTGGCTTTTTGGCCAAATTAACTCATAGCTTTTTCTGGCAAATCTGAGTAGAATTGTAAATGGTGGTAGTTTATAGAATAAGTAGAAGAAACAATAATTGTCCCTGTAACATCAATCCAAAGATAGAGTAATTCCACATATTTCAATGTAATGACTGTGGATTTAATCTGGTGGATAATTATACCCTTAGGAGATTTATAGACAGATAGAAGAGATTTTGGTGAGTATGGAAATAAATTTTGGCATCATTAAAGGCAGTACAATATTTCTAAGGCATTAGTTGTATTTTCTTATTTTTGTTTTCTTTTGACTCTTCGATAGTTCTTCCAGTAGTTTTTACAGGGATTCTACTTTTTAAATTCTGTGATTCTCGCACTCTGCCTAGAATCTATCTTCAGCCCTTTTTTGCTGGTTATTTCAAAGCATGTAATGATTTGACAGGCATGTTTGCATCACTGTCTCTTGTCATTATCTCTTCATCCATGGATGTTTTAATCTTTACTGAGATTATTTCATCACCTGTAACATCAGTCATCTCTTTATGTTTATGCTTTGCTGCTACCAGAAAATGCAATGACCCAGGTTTTGATCTTGAAAAGATGGCACTGGGAATATAAAAACCATAAAGAAAATACTAAGCACCATTTCCAGGACCAGAGAGTTTGTTACACTGTTGCTATAACCAGTGTCACAAAGCGAATGTTATCAATGACAGAAACTGGAAAAAAAAATTCTCTTGGATGTCAACAAAAAGAATCAGTAGTAAAAAAGTTTCAGGAAAAAAAGTTGGGTTATGTTAACTCAGTTTGTATTTCTTTCACTGTTTTGGCTACCTTCTGATGAAAGGTAATACAATTAATATATTCAGTTCCCATTCCTTCTGGTTTGGTTTAATATCCTGCAGCTGAATGTGCACATATTCGCTATTTAAAAATCGCAAAACTCTGCAATCCTTAAGGATTAGTACTTAAAAAATGAATTTCCAGTCATTTCTATCATCTTAAAAAAGTTAGATTTGTTTCAGCAGAGAAATTTAGGTGAATAGCCCCAGGAATTTCAACAGCTTTGTTTGAAAGTGTGACAGAATAGTGCATGAGCTGTAAATGCTGGATCTACATATTAGATTGTTTGCCTGCAGACATTAGTTTACTGAAACTGTCATTGTGCAATTTCCATTGCATGATATTAAAAACAGAAATAAGGATGACCCCCAGATTACAGAATTTGCCAACAGATATGCAGGCTTTCTTGCTAACATATGAGTACTGATGGTCACTGCAAAATCCAAAGCTGTAATTCGTACAAGTCATAGCCTTCTTCATTTAAGGGAAATTGGAAGCTCTTACTGTGTTGAACAAAAGTCATCCTAGCACTTGCACACAGGATGATGATGCTCAGTTGTGTTGCAGCAGCAAGGCAACGAATTCGTTGAAGATAAACACAATGCTTTTAGATGTCAGGGAGCTACAACAAAGGAATATTCAGAGTCTAAATTGTCTGCCTGGCTTTTAAAATTTGGTCAGCTGAGAGTCATCAATTATGGAATTATAGAAACACTACAATTTTGGAAAAAATTCTCTCTCTCCTCCCCCCTCCAACTTGGCTAGACTTTGCTCTGTCTCTACACACAATCTCACTACTGTTGATGCAAGAGACATTTCTTCAAAACAGGCTGTAGTCTGGGACAGCCTTTGTGTATTTCTCAGCCTCCATGACCCTTCATCTCATTTCAAATCTCAAATAAAAACAACTCCTTTTCTCCTGCTCTCACTATACATTTTAATGTGTCTCTTCCGCTGCTCTGATTTAACTCTTGACTGTAATACTCCCAAACAAAACCTTCATTAAGATAGACTCCAAAGTTGAATGCAGAAAGGACCTGTTTGAACAAGTAGTTACTGTCTGGGCAAGATTGTTCTCTACTGTATATTTACTACTATTTCAGCCAGTCTGGTTTTAAGTATTTAAAGCTAATTAGCTTCTGTAAATTAGATTTTCTTGAATATTATCCTTAAGAGCCCTAAATCTTAGTGTAAGAAAGATTTTTCCTAGTAAAATCTCTATTTATTTTTTCTTACATGGTACATATGTAAATATACTTCTAGATATGTTTCAGGCCTCTTTTCTGCAACTGTACCCACATAGGGCCAGCAAGTATGTTTGAAACCTCACGGGCATTGCCCTATCAGATGGATTTCATTGCAGACAGGGACCAAAAATACTTCCTCTCACTGGCATTTAGCCTCATCAAATGTTTGTGGGCAATGCTCTCCCTGTCCCTTCATTGTCATCTAGCCAAATAACATAAAATGGCTAATATTTCTAAACAGATTTGCAAATCAAGATACCAAACTTCAGACACCACTTATTATGTACTTTTTGAAAATAAGGTCCCTGTTTGGGCATCAAAACTGGGAGACACCCAAAATTAATTGTCGCTTTTGAAAATCCCAGACAGTCACTGTACTAAGTCTTAATCTTTCTCAGAGATTTAATCTTTGTGGCAGCTATTGCTCTTTGCTGCTTCTTTCTGAGCAACTCATGTCATTTCCTTAGGACCTTTTAGATAATATAAGGACACCTGATACCCTAATACAGCATAACTTTAAAAGAAGGTGCTTTGTGGGCCAAGAACTTGTATGTGAATTGCCCTAAGATGCAGTTATGTTGGGTTTTTGTTGTTGTTGTTTTGGTGTTTGTTGTTTTGTTTGTTTGTTTGATTTTTTCATTGTTTTTTGTTTGTTCATTTGTTTTTTGGAGAGGGGTGTGTTTTGTTTTGGTTTGAGTTTTTTTAATGGTTTTCCTTAGTTGCAAAGTGTGAATAGTTAGATGTGATCTTCTTCTAAAGTGATCTTTAAATTTACACTGCAGCATGCCACACAATTTTTGACTCCTCAGTTACCCACAGGCATGAGACTAAGGGAAGCTTCTAGTTTATGTGCAAGTTTTGTCCTAATATGCAGTCAAGGTGTGGCCAGACAGGCACCCCAAACCAGGAGCTTAGAGGTGCTCTTGAATCTCCCAGCTCAGACACAGACAGAGGCACTCTTGCTTCTTAAGGAAGTTTCAACAAGAACAGCAGATAACATAATTTGGCCTTTTTTTTTCCCCCTAAACAAAATTGCACTACACTAAGCAAAAGCTACGAGTAAATGATGTAAGATTTGATGGTGTAGTAATTTTAGTTTATTTATTTGCCAGACACTCTCTGCAGAGAAAAAATTGAAGTTTCTAAGTCTGTTTAGCATGGAAACTTGCTCTGAACAGCTAAAGAAAATATTACACTTGGGAATCTATTAACTTAAGTACTGGCATGTCAGTCTTTTTCATAAAATGTATGTTGCATCCATGACAAATGGCAGAAGTACCACACTGACAAAAGCCATTTCATTCTTCTACAGCGGAGACAGTCCAAGGCGTCAGTCTTCGTGCACAATATGTGATGTCTTTCTTCTAGTCAGTGGTGTAAGAAGTTCCTAAATTTATGGCAATGTTTTCCATGTATTTGCATTCCTGTAAAATGCACAGTGGGTGAAGATGGAAATTATATTTTTCATTGATCCTAAGCTCCAAGTTTCCTTGTTGAAGAT
>VWYH01009825.1:71076-139117 GCA_013399365.1 Pampusana beccarii | reverse complement strand
TTTTTTTTTTTTTTTTCCCCTCTATGGTGGGATTTTTCAGCTGTGCAGTTCTTGTAAATAGGGATTAAGTATCACAGCGAAGGACTGCAAGTTGAAGCGCAGTCTTTTATCTGTTTACTTTTTAACGAGCACAGCAAAGCAAATATTTTCACTCTTACATGTAGAGCAGAAATTATTTGGCACACAACTATTTTTTTCCTAACCAAATGCAGGTATGAACAATAATAATTAGCAGTTGTATAGTACAATAAATCTTCAAAGTGCCTTCAAATCTTAATCAGCAAACCTTAATAGTGTGCTATTCCTGCAAGAGAGGTAAGTAATTAGATAGATAAAATGAGACTGGTCAGACTATTAAATGGAGCTTATTGTTGAAGTGCCAGTCAGTTGGACAAAGCTGCTCTTTATCACTGAAGTATCTGACTACTGCTGTGCATTAAATGGCTTCAAATATTTATGTGTTGAAATATATGACAATATGGCCCAGAGGACTTGGTTAACATAAGCACTCTCTTGTTCCAAGTCCTTCACAGTTAAGGAGACCTCGTATTCAAGAGTCTCTCTCTGGTGGTTGTCCCAGAGCACCTGTCAGGACTTATTAACTTGAACAAGACCAAGGTCAGCTCTTTAAGAGGAATGATTTTCTTTTGAAGAACTTCCCAGTTCACCCACTTGACAAGCCTAGAACCTTTAGTCAGTTGATGGTAAAACTCAAAGCCCAGGAGTCTGTTAAACCTGGGAACCGTGTAAGTATTGGTCTGGCTGGTGAACATTTGAGGGGGAGTGTTGGTTATCAGCCCAATGCTCTGTTAGTCACCCTTATTTTTTTTTTTTAGCTTACAGAAAGGCTGTCTGGAATTTTACTGTTTGAAAATGAGCTAGTTAGTGAGACAAGGAGGCTGAAAAGGAAGTCGTGGGGTAGTGTGTCACAATGCAGAAAATATTTGCAAGCAGTTGCCCTTAGCTGTCGCTTACCATGGGACAAGCGTGGACGGAAAGCTATGAATACCAAAGTAAGTTAATGTTGTATGTCGCCAGTTAACTATTAATGAAATCTGTGCATCTGTAAAGAAGGGTGGAACTTCTGAAAGAAGTGTTTCCCAGCCCCACCTCCTTCTCAAGTGCAGAGAAGGAAGCTGGCATTTACAGATGGGAAGGGCACAAGACGACTCTTTGGTGCCATTTTTATTTTGTCCGGGCTTCTCTTTCTCCTGTGCCAGTTAAATTTCGTGGTGAGCAACTAAGCATATTCTTTGTGCATCATTATCTATTAAAATGTTTCATAAAAGGCAATGAATTGAGTAGGCTTCCTTGGGACAATGATATGCCTTGTGAATCTGAAATCCAATTGCCAGGATAGAGATCTACTCCGGTTAGCTTGTGAAACTGTAGAAAGAATAACAGAGGTGAGAAGGCTTTGTTCTTAGGGTTTCATCTGTTGTTCTTTATCTTTTATGTGTAAATTTAATATGCCACAGAAATGTCTGCAAGTAGTATGTTGAGAATCAAAGGAGACCTAGTATTAAAACTCCTGATTTTCGATTGGTGATATTTGAGGAGAATACTGTAGTTTTGCAGGATGTTGAGTGTTGTTAAGGATTTGTAGATGATGGGGTAATGTCAGATTTAGGCCTAGGTATTGTGTCAGCTCATTGTTCCTGCTTCCAACAGTCTGTTGTTAAATTAGATGAGATGGGGCACTCAGAAAGAGAAGAAAGCTTTATCTCCCATTTCGTAGCTAGAAGAATTGACTGACCTAAAAACAATGAAAATTTAAGTGATGGAGTTCAGAACTGAACACAAACATCTTCATTAATGCATCCGATGCTGCCAAAAACCACCTGTCACTTCTTCAGTAGGCTCTGAGATGAAAAGACTTTCAATTTTTTGTGTGCTTCTACTTTGTCAGAGGAAGGACATGGTTTTCTGGGGAGGAGGAGGGTCTTCTCCCACCTCTGGATAGAGAATTTTTTTGTTTGTTTCTTGAGAACTGTCTTAGTGAAGAACATTTACTTGTATCTGTGGGAGAGATATGGGAGGGAACATCCTATAGAGCTTGCTGAACTTTTTGGAAGTGAATCTGAAAATGGTCTCCATATGGTGTTGACATCTTGTCTGAGTATTTGTGCGTAGTATAGGTACTTAGTTTCAGGCACATGTGCAGAGAGGTACCTGAGAAGTGGCATATCTGAAGTCTGGTTTATTTAGAAAAAAAAATCTTGAGCTGAAAGCTACTTGGGTGACTTCTTGAATGATGCTGTTACAGGTGGTTTATATTTGTGCTGTACGCTTGAAATTGATGCCGAATTTAATAGCAAACACTCCTGTTTAACTCTCTTTCCCGAGTAAGAGAACTTAAACACAGGTTGTTTCCCATCAGACCTTCCAATGAAATCCAGTTTCATTTGTTACTCTACAGTTCGTTGAGGGCAGGGAAGCTGTTAGATCATATAAATTTCTCATGTTTGGAAGGTAGAATGTACTTTTCATCATAATGAATGCGAGACTCTTACTGGATAACTCAGTGGAAATTCCAGGTTCTCCTGTGTTTCGTATGTAGTATCATAACAGCGGTAAAAGCTGTTTTGACCACATCTATATATCGATGAGGTCATTTTTAGGTGCAGCTGATGTTCTGTGACAGCCAGATGACAGTTGTCTTCCCCGTAAGTTTCAGGATGTCCTTGTATGTTGGAATCTTAGCACCACCGCTGTGTGCTGTATAAAACTAATTATACTAGTTCATTGCAATACCATAGTTATGCTAAGGTATTATATTACAGGAATTGTTATGTTCTTTGTTGACTTCGATGCTATTTCAGAATCGACATTGAAAGGCATAAAGACTTCTTAATGTAAATAATATTTACAGTAAAGTTGCATGCTTAGATGTGTAAGCTTCTCTGAGTCTATGTCCATTTTTTAGTCTGCCTTTATTTTTATTCAGAGTAGCTGATGTTGTACTTGGGTAGTAGGCAGGCCCTCAAAACCTGCTATAGAAAAAAACCCACAAGGATCTGAGTGTAAAGGCTTTTTAAGTTATTACTGAGTACAGACAGAACATGGCTTATCTCTTTATCTCAAGGGTTATAGACACTCTCATTTTCAGCTCCTTGTTTGTGCAGGGGAATTGGTTCCCAGTGATTAATTTTATGTCACAGATGAGGATTTTTCCCTTTTTAATATTCATCTGTTTAGCATTTCAACAGTATGTGTAGGTTGGCTACTGTACTTCCAAGTTTTCATATAGATGAGTGGCTTCAAGGGCATTAAAAAAGATCCAATACACCTGTGACTCTGGAGGTTCCATGGATTGCTTAGGGTCATCGGGGAAAGGTGATGGGACTTGACTCCTAAAGCTGCATCTGCTGCACTGCAGGTTTTCAGAGACCCTCTAGGATGTTGCTGTTGAAATCGTAGCTACAACATTTCAAACTTACAAGCAATTTTGTTTGGTGTTAAGTGTGTTCCAGCTTTCTTGATGGGGCTGTTGAAGTTTTCTGCTGGCCGCTTCTATATATCACGATTTTAAAAGATTAAATGGACTAAAGACGGGGCTAAATTAAAGCTTGAAACTTAAACCGTTAGAAATAGTTGCGCTTCCTAGCAAAGTCATGCCTGGTTTAAATGATAAAAGTTTTGGATCGGCATATTGCCTTAAGTAATATGGGCATGAAAATATCGAGTATTTAGGTTTTTATCCATGTCATATGTAGATAGTTAAGCAGTGTATCAATTTTCTACCTAGTTTGCTCATCAGGGTGTCAGTAGTGTAAAAAATCCTGCCAATTCTTCTCTTGTCACAATTTGACAAGTGCAATAATATATTATTACTGATTTTACCCATTTCTTTCTTAGTATAATTTAGTGTTTCAGCAAAGAGAAAAGCTAGAGAAGGAAAAGGGACTGGCCATTTTTGCCTTTTAGTATCTTTACTGTAAAATCAGTAAGTGGAAGATCCCTTCCTAGTGCTGAGGCTTATGATCAGTGAAACAGTAGCTCGTTTTTCCCAAGTCAGTGCAGAGGTGTATTTGCCTTCAATGAAATAACTGGAAGCTTGAATCCCAGGCAAGCAAATATGTGTAGCTTCCTTGAATGGCTGTTTAAACAGGTGATAAATACTGTTTCTCTTTCAGAGGTTTTGTTAAGGTTATTTCTTTCAAGTGCCTTAGAACACTTTAACTGTTTTTCAATGATTGAAATGCATTTTTCATTTGTTGTTGTGAAGCCAGTTTGCTTTCATCTTTAGTAAGTCTAAAAATTAGACTGTTTCACGTGAGTTTGACTTCTAGGAAATGAGGGAATACTGCCTATATATATGTATAAGAGATTTATTTGTCAATAAGCTCCCTTTGCACTTTTCATTAAAGGATTTATCATCTCAGGTTCTTAGGAGGAAAGAGATCTTGTTCAGCCTTTATAGACTGTCTTTTTGAGTTCTTATGTATCTTCAGTCATCTTGTCTTTGTTCCTTAGACCAGTGCCCTGCACTTGAGGGAAGTTCTTTTAATGATCTGAAGGATAGCTTCAGAAACACTTGCAGAAAAAGTCAGTTCATTGATTAATGTGAGAAATCTGTACACGCAGTAGCAGCGAAAAATGGTATCACTTCTAATTAATCCACTGAAATATTAAAAAAAAGGTTGCTGCTATCTAGGGAAAATTAAGATTTTAATGATAATTCTTCATTAAAAGTAACTTTGTTTGTGCATGCTGGTGTTAGGCATCTGAACTGATACACCCTGAAGAGCACTGAGAATCTTCCTGCTCACTTCACTGGAAATTTCAGTGGGACGCAAGTGGAATACGAACACGGTTGACATCCTTATTGATATGTAACATTACGATAGACAATGCAGTATATATCTGTATGTCTCTAGATTAAGAAAAAAGTGTTCTCTGATAGGAATAACAGTTGTGAAAGTTTAAATGGCTTGTACCTGAAAAAGGAAGAAATTATTTAACAAGCTAGCTAGAATATACCTGTACAGCACCTGGAAGACTTTGATCCTGAAGGCCTAGGTTGTGAAAACAATGTTAGAAAAACTTTTTTTTTTTGGCAGTGAACCCAGTTTAAAAAAGCAAGGTGAGAAAATTAAGTGGGGGGCAAAAAAGGGTGACCTCATTCATGGTGTGCTGTGGTACCTTCAGTTCTCTCTATTCCAGGTTTATCTGCCTTACCAGAAGGTCCCTGTCACCTCATGTGCTGGTGGCTTCTGTGAGCTGGGGTTTCTCTCTGTTAAAGGTTGGGATGAGAATTCAGATCTTCAGAACTGCAAGCACTTTTGGGTCTCCCAGCTTAGTGGTCGTGTTTAAGACCTTCAAGGGTTAATCATTATCTGATGTGTGCTGTGGTTGGTTGGTTTGTTCCTTTCCTTCTCTCTCTCTCTTTTTTTTTTTTTTAAAGAACTGTTGGTTCTTTTCTCTTTTTAGTTGTAAGGTTATTAAAACTCAAAAAAATCAGAAGTTTGTCTGAGAAGTCTGGTATAATGATCTGTTTACTGAGTATTGCAAGCAGTAGGCACTGTAACTTTTTGAGAAAACCCTGAAACGTTAGACCTCTGTTTCCTAAAAGAGGTTTCTTGTGATGCCATTTATCTGGTGAATGTACATGCTTAGCAAAACAAGTTAATTCCCAAGAACCTTAAATTTTTAACCGTTTAATTTTTCTGTGTGCCCTGTCATTGCAATCTCTTGAATGACCTTAATAAAGACTTTAGAGATTATCTGATTATGAAGCTGGCAGTGATGAAAGTTTGTTTCATCAGCTATATAGACTCATTTATTGAGTGGCTTTGCAGTTGGGTTATCACATGTGGAACAGCCAGATCAGCCTGGAGCTTTAAGTGCATGGGCCCACGAGTGGAACCAAATTACTGAAACAGCTTTGCAAAACTCCTCTATAGCAAATTACAATGTGTGTGCTCACATGATTGTTGCAAGACACTGGTGTTTCAGGAGAGCATGATATGTTGAAAAAAATAACTAGTTTTTTCTTGTTTGTTTTCAGTAGTTTTTCATATGGTCATTTTATCACATTAGCACTAGTGTTTGCTTAAATCTGTTGGCACACAGTTCCAGCAAGAACAGTTTTGTCCCTCTTTCCTTGCTTCGTGGTACGGTTCTATACTTTGTGAATCTGGGGAATATAATATGTAAAGAAAGAAAAGCTTAAGCCTACGTTTTGTTTTTTTGTTGTAAAATATGAAGGAAAACCCTAAAAAGGTTTTTATTATAATTTTGTAATTTTATTTGCATGCGTTGTCTTCACAATAGAAAATATTTTCGTTGCTGGAAGATGGTTTTGATTTGTCAGTTGCTGTGGTGGTGGTGCACACAGCAAAGGCTGGTGGAATAAAAGATTTTGTGTTATTTTTGGTGCCTGCAAACGTTTATTGTGGAGTGGCTGGTAAAAGGTGACTGTGGGATCCTTCAAGACCTTTAACATGTTCTTCTCTAGTGAGTTGTGAGAAGATAAGTTACTGTCCTCACAGCAAACAAAATAAAATAGTCTTTGCAAGCTGCTTAATTACAGCTGTCTGACTGAACTAGAACATCATGTGGAGTAAAAGTGTAAATGTGTTCAGAAAGGGACTAGACAAATTACTAGAACAGAGACCATTAGTGACAGACTTTGCTGCGCAGATTGAACCTTGAGCTGAGGAACTCAGTGAACTGGTGATTGCCAGGGAAGGGTGATGGGAGGGACAGTCTGATCCAGTGTAGCAATTCTTGTATAGAAGGTTGCTTGGGCTTCTAGACACCAAAAGAAATAGGAGGCTCCTCCAAACCAAAAACTTACTTAACTTTTCTTTTTTCTTAAAAAAATAAAGGCTTATAAGAAGTCTTTGACGATCTGCCTTTGAAGCTTGTGTGTGTCCTTGTGGGCTGTCTTGATGTTCTGAGAAGAACCTTAGGAATTGAAGGAATCCAGACGCCGGGAGCTGCCATGCTGTCCATGAAATTCTGTGCTACAGGAGCATATTTGTGGCAGTTCCATCAGATTAGAGGCATCACTGTACCTGAAAGATAGGAGAAGTTTCCACTTAGCTTGAGATGTTGAGCTGTCTGGTTCAAGCTGCAGTTCCTCACTTGTTTTTTCATACCTTCTGCGGTGAAATCCTTATTCCCTTTTCTTCAGACCCCTTGTGGAGGGATTAAATGATGGACAGTCAGGTAATTAAGGGAGTTGATTGTCACGCATACAACTCTAGAGTAAAAACAGTTGCTCAAGAAGAGAGGACAAAAAGGAACGCCTTGGTGATGTCACAAAGTTTCTGTTGCAGTATTAGTTGTTGTTAAAGAGGAAAGTGAAAATATACTACTAGATGAAATAATAAAATAGATTCTATAAGTAATTGCATTTTTAATTGGTATCGCATGAAAAGCACAAACAAACCAAACCAACTTGTGGAGATGTAATTAGTTTTATTTTACAGCTGAAAAACATGTTACTTAAGAACTGAAGAACATTCTGCAATCATGAAAGGCATTCTTTTTGTTCTTGCTTGCCTCAATATCAGATTCTTGTTCTCTGTTGGTACTAGTGTATGTTTTGCTGTGTGTGCTCTTTGGCCTCTGATGCTACATGCTATGCTCTGATGCTAAGTATAAAATAGTCAAAAAGAGTATTTTTCAATGCAAACCCTTTAGTTTTGAGATATTGTCAGACACTGATGGAACTTGTTTCTTTCCGTACTGGGTATTAAAGAGCAGAATAGAATCAGCAGGTTGCATTTAATGTGGTATGTGGAAATTTCCCTGGTACTTGCACAGTGTAGAATATTGTTTGCAATATTGTAGAAAATATTTTTGTGCTTGACTTTAACTGAACTCTTTGATATATGCATTAATTCTCACTGAATCTGTCCCACCCATGGCCTTTGCTTTGAGAATATTAAAGAACTGAAGATCATAGAATTTAACTTTTCACCGTAATATGAACTGCAGCTTGGGAAGCCTGATGATGATGCAAAATCTGTTTGTTCTGCTTCCCTCTTCAGTGGTTTTGGAGAAGTAGAAGAGAAAATATTGCCTGTCTAGACTTTAATAATTTATATGTTTACTTTTTATGTAGGCAACATGCATTTCAAGGCTTATGATGTATTTTCAATGATAAGCTATGAAAGCAAATTTAAAAAAAAAAAAAAAACCAAAACCAAACAAAAACCCCGATCAAACCAAACAAAAACAATGTGACCTTTTTGCCAAGAAGTAATATACATCTAATAAAAACGATTGCTTTTTATGATAGTTCTGGAACCTTAAGGTGTACTGTCTTTAAACTGTTTTCAGATAGTTTTTTTTCTTACGGTATGGAGCTGAGATTTTCTATGTGACAGAAGCTCTGAGCAGTAGGCTCTTTGATATAGAACAGCGATAAATCGTGACTTCTGAGTAGTGAAAGTTTGGGTTTCCTACTTTTACAGAAGTCTGGTTATTGTGGAAGAAGACTAGTGAAAAATTTGAGAGGTTGCTTGTCAGCATGATAAAAGGTGAAGCCTAGGTTAGTGCCAGTGCTCTTCAGTTAATTTTTATGCCAAAACTCAAAATTTTAATCTGTAAATCTGCACCTTTTAAAATCACAGAATCATAGACTAGTTTGGGTTGGAAGGGACCTTCAAAGCTCATCTAGTCCAACCCCCTGCCATGAGCAGGGACATCTTCAACCAGATCAGGTTGCTCAGAGCCCCGTCCAGCCTGGCCTGGGATGTTTCTGGGAATGGGGCATCCACCACCTCTCTGGGCAACCTGGGCCAGTGTCTCACCACCCTCAGTGTAAAAAATTTCTTCCTCATGTTCAGTCTGAATATCCCCCCTGTTAGTTTAAAACCATTACCCCTTGTCCTATTGCTACAGACCCTGCTAAAAGGTCCGTCCCCATCTTTCTTATAGGCCCCTTTTAAGTACTGAAAGTCCGCAATAAGGTCTCCCTGGACCCTTCTCTTCTGCAAGCTCAATACCTCAAACTCTCTCAGCCTGTCCTCACAGCAGAGCTGTTCCATCCCTCTGATCATTTTTGTGGCCTCCTCTGGCCCCTCTCCAACAGGTCCATGTCTTTCCTGTGCTGAGGGCTCCAGAGCTGGACACAGGACTCCAGGTGGGGTCTCACCAGCATGGAGCAGAGGGGCAGAATCACCTCAGCCTGCAAGCCACGATCCTTTTGATGGGGTTTGCCTTCAGGGCTGCAAACGCACATTGCCAGCTCGTGTCCAATCTTTCATCCCTTAGTACCCCCAAGTTTTCCACAGGGCTTCTCTCAACCCCTTCATCCCCCAGCCTGGATTGATACCGGGGTTGCCGTCACCCACGTGCCTGACTTTGCATTTGGCCTCGTTGAACCTCAAGTGGTTCACATGGGCCCATTTCTCAAGCTTGTCCAGATCCCTCTGGATGGCATTGCATCCCTCAAGTGTGTCAACTGCACCACTTAGCTTGGTGTCATCCACAACCACGCTGAGAGTGCACTTGGTCCCACCATCTATGTCATTGATGTAGACATTAAACAATACTGCATTTATTCCCCCTAAATGACTGGGATAATATTCACCTTCTAGGTCAGTGGATGAAAAATGGCCAGTAGTGTGAACCAAATCACAAAAATATTCTAAACAGTTATTTGAAGGAAAAGGTATTTTTCTTCTGTAATTGATTAGGGATGGTCCGTGGGGGGCCTTAGGTTTGCCAGCAAGACTTGGCATCTATAATGATGTTTTGGGGTTTTTTGGGGTTTTTGTTGGGTTTTTTTTGTGTGTGGGGTTTTTTTTTTTTTTTAATGTGAAAATTCCGATACCTCCAACTGCTACTTTGTAAGTTGTGCGTTTCTTCCTTGGCTAAAACAGTACGCACACACTTTCATGCAAGCACACTTGTTTTCTGTCCTTCTCTCTGCTATCTGATGAAGTCTTGGTCTGGCTTCTGCACAGTGAGGAATCTGTGGATTATTCTTCCTGCTACAGACTGAGAAGATATTACATTCTCCTGTCTTAGAGATTTAAATCTCGAGATTGTAAAATTTTGTTCCCTCCCTCCTTGTTTTTTTTTTTTCTCCTCGTCTCCTTTCATTAATATCAAATTGGGTATTTCTCCAAGTGGAAAAGCCTTGATGCTTCTCACCGATTATCAGGTACTGCTCTTTCTCAGATAAGTTTGTGCAGCATGAAGGAAACTGATGCAACTGGTCCGGTTTGATAAACTCTCATGCAAATTCAGTATTTTGTAAGCAAAGTTTATAGGGAATGCATGGTAGTGAGACAACATATATTAAAATTGGAAATTCACTATTGGTAAAACATTCTAAAGTTTTGAAATGTGTTTCAGATCTGCTGCCCAAGTGCTTTTTTAAAGAATTGCGTTTATGAATTTTTTACATACTGTACCAGTGAAGAATCTCTTTCACTTCTTTTCCAAAGTGTTTATTCAGCAATGAAAGATGGAAATAGGAGTTGAAGAGCTTCAACCCATCTTTTTTCTCACAAAGAATTTCAAAATTTGTTCCTAAAGACACCACTTTATATTAGAAGCTTGTGCCACTTTTATACTGAAATTGCGTGTAATATTTTTCATAACATACCAATTTTTTAAGTTTGCAAGACTAAAATTGAAATACTATATTGACGACTGAAAGAAAGTTTGGATTGTGGTAAAAGTTCTAGCCGTGCATGGAAGGGATGAAAGTTGGTGTGTTGTATACAGACCCTGTTGTATGACACTTCAGCTCTTATGTCTTGGAGGAATGAAAATTTTTTTGCCTTGGTTTGGTGTTTCTGTTTGGTTTTGGTTGTTCTAGTTGGTGTTTTCTTGGGTCTCCATGGAATAACAGCTACAGGGTTAAGCTGCTGTACATGGAATTACCAAATTGGTGGAGAAGTTGGCAAATTTGACACATTCTTTAACTGGTCTAACTCCCTGTGGTCCAGCTGCATCAATAAAAGATTCAGATGCTGTTATGTGATCGTTCTATTCTCCTTTCACTTAACCCTTCACCAGGGCAGTGGGTTCAGAGGTCGATACAACCTTCTGCTTGGTTCTGTTCCAATACAGCCCGTATGATTTGTATATGGGCATTATCTGCCTGTGTCCTCAGTCTGACTACCTCTCTGTTATTGCTCATAGGGATGTTCTCACAAGAAAAGGAAGATGATGCTGTGACTCGCTTTCCTCTCACAATTTCTAGGACTGCAGAGGAAAAGTTTCTGCTAGTTTGTCCTTGTTACTCAGCCAAGAGTGTAATATGGCTCTTTGTCCTGTAAGTCTACTAACATGAATGTATTTATCATCCAGACAAAGCAAAACTTCCCTGGACTCTTGTTTTTTTGGTGACAGCAGGCTTGGCATTGTGTCATGGGAGGAGGTGCTATCTTGTTTTTCCTGTTTTCTTGGCAGTGCCATCTTCTGTAGCTTGTTCAGTCCTGTAATCTCTCCAAGTACCAAAGTATTACGAGTGCAGATAATGATCAGATGGAGTCTTTGTCCATTCTAGTGTGTGAAGCTAAATCAAATCTGTTAAATTGTGAGATATCTCTGTGTCTTTACTCTCTATCTTTACTATAGATCAAGCAGTTTGTTTTGTGGGGAAGCTCTAGTTAAGGATTCTATAAATCACCCATGTAGCTTTTTCACATTGCTATCAAATGATTCTGAAGCTTATGTTATTTGTGGTGAGGGTCCTTTTTACACTCCAAATCCAATTCCATCTCTTGGGTCAGAGACAGCTGGTAAGGATTTGAAGCTGGGCATCAATAACAGCAATAAATCTCTTGTGAAAGAGAAATGGCATATTTTCCCATCTAAAAGGAAAAGGACTAATAGTCACGTCACCTTTCAGGGCAGTTAAGACATGGAGAATATCATGGCTGTAGGACTGGATAAATTATGCGTAGCCTCTGAATTTAAGATGAATCATAAATTGGGTGTGTGTTAGAAATTTGTTCAAGGGGCAGTATAGTCAATTTAACAATTGTTAAGTTGTAAACAGCGTACTGAATCACACAGTGTGTAATTATATATTTTTATGGAGTGCAGTGAGCAGTGTGACAGGCTGAAGGACTCTAGTTAACTGATCGGGTTCTGATTAACTTATTTAATGTTGGTACAAAGCCATATGTGCTCTGTCAACTCATATTTTGGAGCAAGATGGTGATTTCCTAACCATAGACATTCCAAGTCTTCAAGTAGCTTTTTCTACTAATTAATCTGGAGCTAAAACCTCATAATTGAAGGGTTTAAACTAGGTGGTATAAGCTACTCGGGAACGTTTTGGCTTCTGTAAAGAGCTCATTTAAAAAGCAGGTATCTGTGAACAAAAAACTTTGTTTTGTGTCGGCTCTTTCAACTGATAGATATCTTTAAGATATGCTGCAAAATTAGTTGGTGATGGTTGTCACATGGACTGGACTGTTCATAATACTTGGTCTATGCTGCATCCACAGAGTTGACTGGAGCAGATGGGCAAACAGCAGGGAAGTCTTGATGTATGTTATCAGTTGCAGGAAATGGATCAACTATGGATAGCTGGATCAAGAAAGTCTGCCTTCAAAAAACCCGGTATTTATTCAATACCTGCAAGATAGTGGCAAGTAATGTGCTTAGAAACCCTGCTAAGGGTAGATTTAACAGAGAACCGAGACAACTTGAGAAATACTGGAGTGTGGAAACACCAGCAGCAGGTGATGGAGAACTTTGGGAAATCATATAATGAACCGGTAGGGAATGATGTACTTCCCATAAAGCTTGTCTTCCTTGTTCTGGGCAATGGGTCTGTTTCACAGCATGAAAGTGCACACTGCCTGTTTTCTGCTCTCTCTTGGATTTTTATGTGTGCCCTGCAAACTGGTTACTAGTTTGGGAGTGTGTGTGCTGAGAATATGTACAATTTAGTCTTAATTTCTGTGTGTAAGTATGGACGGAAGTGCAGAAAGAAGGGATCTGCAAGTTGAGAGGACAAATGATCGCCCTAGTTGTAATGTGTTCTGCATGTAGGAGGGGCAGCTGTTGGGCAGAAGGAATCTCCATGATTGCGTTGTGTGCATCTAACTCAGAGCTCGGTTATCTTCTGCATTACCCAATGTGTTTTTGGTTTGTTATTGGTTTCACCAAATACTGTTTAATATAGTTGATTTCTGGACCTTATTGGTAGTTCACTTAATTGTGTTACATTGGCAGATTCTCTGTTACTGAGTGAAAAACTGAGATGTATGCTGTTCATGGACAACGATAATGAATTTCCAGCTGTCTGCTCCTTAGCTCAGCATCCCTTCAGGAAAGGGAAATGTCTTTTATATCACTTTAACAGCAGCTAAGTGCTTTCAAGAAACAGCAGTTCAATAGACTACTTGTTGTCTGGAAAGTTAGTCACTTATGGAGAAAAGAACTTGCTGTGAAGACTCTTATGAGGGCAGGTTTGTTCGCAGCTGATAAATGCCGTTGAAATGCTTCTCTGGAAATTGTTCTGCCCTTTAAGACTTGTCAGTGCACACTTGCAGTACCATGTGTGTAGGACGTAGAGCTGGTTTCTTGACAGACGGAGGTCTGCTCCTGCTGTTGCAGCCCATCTGCTGGTATCAAATCTGTTTTTACAAATGCTTGCGGAATCTTACTTTAAAGCTGCCTTGGCCAAAACCTTTAATAGGCTTTAGAGACCCTCTAATAGGGCTTTCAGGTTGTTGGTGTTCACTTCTCAAAATAGATCAGTGTTCCTGCCCCTTTACAAGTCTGTTTGTCCTTCAGTATTTTTCTCTAGTCCTGAAGCAGAAAATTAAGAGTGAATTATTTGGTCTGTATGGAGCATATACATGCAGATACGTGAAGTATACAAATGCACATATACGTTTTATATAGATAGATGGTACCATCATACATGCGTATGCACATATATATGAGTGAAAACACAAACTCTCTCTGTCACACGAGTGTGCATTATAAAAAACACATCTTTTCTGAAGCTTGATGTAAATTTTAGAGAGTCAAGTATGTAGTCTCACTTGCCAGTGCTGCTCACTTCCTTAGGACCAGCCTGCCTTCATTTGAGGAGAATGTTACGAAGCAGCAGCTTATCACCTGTTGTCTTCCTAATTGCTCTGTCTAGGAACAGCTATTCCATGGACAGGTCAGATCCAGCCAGCTGCCAGTTCACATCTCTGCTATTCCCTTGGAATGTGTTTCCTGACGGGCTGTCACTATGAGGATGAAGTATTGTCAGATATCTCTAATTTTCTCACTTGGTAATGTATGAAGTTGCTTTATGAAGTTAGTCACTGATTCCCTCTGCTTAGAGTTTCTTTAGAATAAATCTTTGTACTGATGTTCACACCATGCAGGAGGACAATATATCATATAGCTTTTTAACTGTAGTTTTGGTCATATAAGAAGTTTAAGTCTCACACCTTGTACTACCATGTCTGATTAGAGACAGGAACTTTGACTGAAAGCGAAATTACTTTTTTTCCTACTACAGAAGAGTAAAGAAAGTCCAGTGCTCTTTGAAGAAGACTTGATATTTGCTACTGTGTTTGAGTCAGTGTTTTGTTCAACTTACAGATAAGTAGAGCAAGGATCTCTCAGCTCATGCCTTGGTCCCAAAGGCGCAGCTCTTTTTGTGTATACAGTTCTTGACAGCTGAAATGTAGGCCTATGTTCTGTCTTGTCTGTTTTTCAGGGTAGAAATTAAGACTTTCACAATAAGAATTAGTCATCTCGTGTGTGAGTAATAGCTTTATTCCCAGACAGGTGAGTTCACAGATAAGATATCCATGGTGTCGTCTAGCTGCAGATCTTGTAATGTTCTGTTCCTTATGTCATAGCTCCTCCCCCCAACCCGAGGTGAACCAAAAACCCATCACTGTCTGGGCAGGCAGCACACATCTCTGTGTGAGGGGTTTTGGTTTGCTTTAGTTCCGTTTTCACCTGCTGCAAGTCCTGGGGTTTTGTGATGTCACCTGTGTAGTAGAGCATGTGCAGTCACTTAAGGAAGTCTAAATTTCCAAGGAGCTGGGAATATTACTGTCTTGAGCACCTAAGAGTGAAGAGATGGTGCAAGGTGGACCCTCCAGATCAATAGTGCGCTCAGGCGTCCTGAAGTGTGAGAACATGGTCACTTCTTCCCCCAGCTGTAGGGCTGCTTCAGAATTGTTCCTGACAGCTACCGTAAATTAAAATGTCGTTTACAGTCATGGCCAAGGAGAGTTGTGTTACCTGGGATCTTCATCCATAATTGTTTGGACTCTCATCAGCCTTTTCCATTAAGAGAGATAAGCTGAAACAATGTGATTGAGGATGGAGATTGACTTAGGCCATCAGGGAAGAAAGTCATTGGACCATTTGTAGCAACTGATTAGTTGAAGAGAACACTTGTGAGGTGGTAACTTTTAAATTGTTGGGGTTTTTTTTCATTTTCATAGCAAAAAAAGCCCTACAAGTGCCATTTAATAGAAATATTGGGAGGTGGGGGGATCCGTTGGGAGTTTGTTAGCTCTCATATTGAGCTAAAGACGTACTTAAAAAGTCCTTGTGTTGTAGTAGTGCAGCTGCTTTGCTTGTATACACGTAAGGTAAAGCACTGCTGGAGAAACGCGATGCAGATAAATGTCATTTTCAAACTTGTTCTGTTACTTGGCCATTTTTTTTTCTATTGCTTATTGTTTCCTTCCCAGGCCGGACATGTGAAGTAGCTGTTAGTATGAGCTGTCCCCTGGATGCCAGAGGTTTCTTGTGATTGAGGACACAAGTTGTGCTTCCTGCTGCTAAATCACTTCCTTGTCCTGACTATGCAAAGGTGCTGTTTTCAAACGGAAAACACAACAGAATTGTTTCTGAAATCAGTACATTTTTCACATCAGTACCATACAGGAGATTGTTCTAACTAAGGAGGAAACTATTTGGGTGCCATAGTCAAGTATCTCTTCTGCTAATTTCTTTTTCAAAAATGTCTGGTAGTCAAACATATGAGACTGACAAAGATTTTTTGCTCACATCCACCCTTCTCCACAGGAGGAAGAAAACTGAAAAAGTGAATCTGCAGTTCATCCACCCTAACAACAGCAAAAGCCATTTGTTGAGGGGTTGGATGTGAATACGTAGGATTAAAAACTGATTTTGAAATAGCATACCATGGGGATCAGTCTTTATACTTGTTAAGAGTATGTTGACTTTAACAGTGATTTTCAAATACACTACAAGCCTAACACTTTGTTACTAAATTTGGTGGCTATTACATTTTTTTCCCAGTATTTCAGCACAATATCATCATGATATTTCTACACTTAACTGAAAGTCAGCAAGTTTCTGAATAAACAAAAGAATCCAAAACAGGCCTGTAAAGTTTCCTGAAGTTGACTTTCTAATGCTGCATCCAGGAAATTTGAGGACTCTTACTCTCTTGGCATATTGTGCTTAGTTTCTTGCTGATCCAGTTGTGCTGCCTTCATTTATGCTAGTTATTACCTTGATGCAAGGGGCTGTTGTACTGAGAATGGCATTTATAAAGCAAGGTACCATTCTCTCTTACTGAGATTGGAAGGGTTAATATCTAAGAGAATCTGAACTCTTCAGTACTAGAGAATTTGTGTAGTATAGTAAAATCGGTATCACTTCATTACAACAGGAGAGACCTTAAAGTTAAGCATTTACCTTGTCACACTGGGCATAGTTTGCCCATTAGGCAAGTTATCTACTGAGCAAAACTGGCTTAATTTGTACCTGTTAATGCAGTGAAACTTACTTGGAAAGCCACTGAGTTTCTAGTCTGTGGCAATTTATGTCTCAGTGTTAAATATCTGATAATTATTCTTCTCAAACATTGGGAGCTGATTTTGAAGCAAATCGTGTTGGTAGGATATGAAAAAGCAGTTACCCTATACGATTGTCACTAGTTACCTGACTTGCTGCCTATCAGAGCCTCACTGTCTTACTTGTGGATAACTTTAAAATACTGCAGATGGTGGAAAGTACGACATGTTGTCTTAGAGGAGTGCTTCCTAGTGCCTCCATGTTGTTTAAGTCATGTATGTGAGCGCTACTGTTTCTGCTCCTCTGATAACAACTTTCATTCGCTCTTCAGCTGTGCTAAGGAGCTGCATGTGAATGAGGACAGACCTCAGTCGTGACCTCTTTATAGTATGTGAGGAATGTGTAGCTCTTGCGTGTGACAGTGGAATCACTCCTGGGCTAAAGCTGGAGGTGCTGTTCGTAGTCTCAGCGTACTCTGTCCTTGCCACAATGACAATGCGTGTCACCCACATAGACATAGCAACAGTCCTATACCCCAGTGTACTTAATGAAGAGTGTCACTGTCACTGTGCACTGGAAAAAAAAAAGGCAGTGTGGAAGGATGTTGAGGAAGGCATCTTCATCAAGACTGCTGCGGAGTCTGGAATTTGTCTGTTGTCAGTTATATGATAGACAATGGATCACTACATCGTGAGGTTACGTTGTCAATAGTAAGATGTGTTTTGCTCGTAATTATTTCATGTAATTAGAAGGGTTTAATCCGTTACGTGTGAGTAAGGGCATTATTGGTTGATCTGCTATTTGGAAGGTGTTACTATTGCCAAGCTCTTTTGCAGTCCTGAAATTTCTGCTGTTCCATTTATGAAGTTTGTATTAGTCACAGGTATTCTGTTGCTACTTAGCAATTAAAACGAAAATTGCAAGTATGAGAAACACACCAAGGAGACGTGCTTCTCCGAGGCGAAGCAGATCAACAGCAAAATAAGGGAGTTGCCCAAGGATCTTACACTAACAATTAAACAAAGAGAGGGACACAAGAGTCATGCCCCGATTTATGTGGATTAAGCTTACTTTGTAGTGATAATTACATACTCTTCTGAATACTATTTTAATATCAGATGTGAAACATTAGCTACCCTGATGTATAGAAGAACAATCTACAGTTACCTAGAAAACATGACTTTCATTATTATTATATGTGTTTTGGACTGGATTTACTAGTTTGACTTACACGAAGCCTCAGATAAACAAGTTTATCTGGTTCTGGTGATAGAGAGACAGAAAAGAAGGGGAGGGAGTGTGGAGTCAGCAATAACCCTTGCTTGTCTTCCCTTGTGAGTTCAGTCTGATGCCAAAAGCTGATCTCTTTCCACCTTCCAGGAAAGAAAGCAACCACTTCTCCAGTAAAATAAACGTCACTTGCCCTGGGGGTGTGAGCCGAGATTCGCAACATGTCATATTCTTTGGTCTTCCAGACATGGGAATACAAGACTGATTTATGGCTTTGGAAGGAAATGCTATCATCTCATCTCTTACAGTGAGTGCAAGAGCATCACTGCATGGCTTAAATAAAAAGGGCATCAGTGCCCTATACTTCTGGTGGCGTCCTCATGTTCCTGGTGTTTTATCACAAATTTCAGCTAGTTTCTGTTCCTTTACTTAGGAGGTGTGAGCCCAAGCAGCAAGGTGTCAGTTTGAAGAGGAAATGCAGATTCTGAGGACTGGCTGAGGAGCATGGGCCTGTTTTACTGATACTTTAACCTACAGGAGAGAAAAAGAAGAGAACATGGAAAGAAAAATGTGAATGGAAGAAGCTAATATCTTCTACAACTTGGGGGAGAAAATTCTTGAGCGGCAATACTATTCTCTGCTGACCTCTTCACAACAAAGAAGGAAGGAATAGTGCTTATAATAAGATAATACTATTATCAAGCAGCTGCTTGAAGGAAAAGCACCACGGAAGTGTGTTTGTTTGCAGAAACTTAGGTTCACACCATTTCTGGCAGCTATTTAGAGGTTTAAAAAAAGAGGGGGTAGGTTGGATTTGCATATTGTAGGGATTTCCTCCATTTTTGTCTCCTCTTCATAGCTATAGGAGAAGTGCAAAAAACGGTCATGGCACAAGGGTTCATTTCCTTTACCCTTCAAGACAATCAATGAGAATAATGTGCAGTAATTAACTTGAGAACAGGATTCTAAAAAAATTATTTTAACACAGTTGACTTGATTAGCTTGTGTATTTACCCTGATTGCATGGTTGACTTGAATATTTGCAAATAATGCGTTATTTTGTAGACAGTCTATGCAAATTGGACCTGCAGCTATAGGAAACCACGTTTTACATGCATGCATCTAAGTATGTGCATATTTGAAAATAAGGTTTCGAAGACGACTGAAGTGCAGGCTTTCTAACTTGGCTCTGGGGTTCAGCACTTAAGCACAGTTTCAGTTCAGAGTATTATTGAGGATAAACTAATTGATAGATGCATTCCAGGTCATCTTCAGGGGTGTAAGATGTGGGTCAGTGTAAATAAATAGGATAGACGCCAGCATTCTGAAATTACAGGGCATGGTTATGACTCAGAACTGTTCAGGTACAGCTCCAGCTCCGTTTCACTGCTATTTGGGCATATTTTATGCTTTTAGAAAGTGTTTCACACTCCATGAGTGCTGAAGAAGAGTGTCAGTGTTTTATTTTCAGGCAGCTGATCATGGCTATAGAAAGGTGAATTTTAAGAGGTTCTTCTGGACAGAATTGTCTTGTTAAATGTTCTTCTGCTTTCAGGCATTTGAATCTACAGTGGAGAGGCTGAGAAAGGGCTCTTTGCTTATCTGCCAAGAGGAAACCCACTCTTTGGAAATTGCTACTTTTTTTGCCCAAGTATACTTATGGAGCAAAGGGGCAATGCTTGTATTTGGGACAGATAAAGTCAGCTAACAGTATTTTATATTGGAGAAATAAGGATTTTTNTTTTTTTTTTTTTTTTTTCTTTTTCACCACAGTAAAGAATTTGGATTTATATGGAGCCTTCTTGCTATCTCTTCTTTCTGTTTAACATTTTGTCAAAGGATAAAAACAAATACCACAGTATTTTGTGTGACTATCCAGATGCTATAACAATGTCTTTATATTTTTTTTCCACTGCTTCTAGCACATCTAAAAACACCTAGAAAGTGTAGGACTGGAGCAGCTGCTCTACATGTTTCTTGGCAGTGTATTCCAATGAGATATCAAATAAGTGTGAGGTATTGCAGTCATCTTAGTTAGCTAATGTTGTTGAAGCAGTTTTGGTTCTCAACTTAAAAAATGGGGAAAAATGCTGATGGCAGAAGATAAGGAAAAAGCAAGGGGTATGTGTTACTAAAACCAAAACACAAAGTTGTCAAGCAAGGGTTAAGTTGAAGCAGTTCAAAACTTTTGACTTTCAGTTGTTACAAATATTCTGACAAAAACTGATACTATAGTCTCTATTAAACACAGTTATAGGGATATCTTCTTAATGTTTCAGCTGTCAAGAGTTCAATAAAATCTGGAAAGAACAGGCTGTTAGATTTCTCCTGATTCTTGGTTGCTGTTGGAGACCTTCGATTTCAGATTTGAAACGTGTAAGGAAAAAAGCTGGTGGTTGGGGGAGATGAGAATTTTGAGCGCTTAATTTCTGGGCTGCATACATAAATAATGAAAGAAAGGTGAGTTGTTTTGAAAACTTTGCCAGTTGTAGGGAAAATGAAGTAATTGTATACCTTGCAAATAGTCATTTTGACAGTGTTGCTTGGTGTGAGGAGCTGCTCCTGCCGTGCATTCCGTGGACTGAGGGAATGTCGTGTTCCACAGGTGGCGTGCATCGGGTTGTTGGGACTGCAGAGCGTAGGGGCGAGGAGGTGACTGAGCTTGCCTGACAGGGAAGAGACAGGATGACCCATCCCACTCATCAGGGAGTGTACAAGCTGTCTGCTGGAGAGGGAGGAGCTGGCAGCTGCTCCTCATGGGGTAAACAGGCTTTTGGAAGGAAGTGTTTGAGATCTGGGAGAGGCCTTGGGCTGAAGCGGCATTCTTTCTTGGAACTGGGCTGCCTGCATGGCTTAGGGCTGAATGGCGTGGAGGGTGAGAAATTGCACTCAGGGCTTGTTGATACAAATGATTTACACCTGAATTTACTCTCTTGTCCTGGAGCAAAAGCCAGAGCTGCCTCCACATGATGCAACTCCTTTCCTCTGGAAATTGCACTCCTGTATGGTCTGTGAGTAAATTCTGTGCCAGAGCAAGCAACTTGGAAGTAATATTCATGTCTATGCTTCTTCAGTGACAAGTATTTAATTTGTGCACTGTCTTCCTACATTGTGCTGTCCTCTCTGCTGTGTGAATGTGACTTTTTGGCTGTTCTGTGGCTGCGATCTTGGGTGGTTTTTGGGTGTATGGGGAATCCACGCCTTCACAGTTCATGCTGAGTTCATACCACCGAGCCCTTTGACGTGCCTTCTGATCGTGCCTGCACCTGGACTTCTCACCTCCTGAAGCAAGAGCAGAAACAAGCTGTGCTTTGTAAGCCTCCCGATCCCATCTCCAGCTCAGTGTCAGCGTGGCTTCATATTAAGATGCTGCTACAATGCTGTACCAAGGAAAGTGACCTTGTCTGTTTAAATGTTGTTTTAAATGTTCTTCAATCTGTCCATTTTTATTACAAGGAGTGAAAGGAATGGGGCACCAGGATGCCAGCACAACAAATCTTGCTTACCTCGAATGAAGAGGAGACAGGGAAAGGACTCATTGCCAGAAAGTGTCCCGACAGGAACCTAAGAGTCCGTTGAGAACTCTGCCAGCACATCTACATTTCTTTGCCAGTCGATTTGATACCCTGAAAAACACAGGGATTGCCAGGAACCTCTTTGGAAGCTGGAAGCAGACTAGTTTGTACCGTTCATACAAGAGGAAAGTCTTCATTTTATTTTTCATTTTGCATTCTGTCGTTTTAGGCCGATGCTATTCAGCTTTCCTGAGATCGGCTTGTTCTTTCTTTTCAGATTAGCCCTCTTTGCCCACTGAAATCAGCTCAAAGTTTACCCTTAACAGAGATAACGCATCTTTACTCTGTCTTCCCTGCATTTTAAGAGGTTGCTGTTAGTCTGTTGTCCCCTGTTACTATCACCCAGCTTCCTTTCTCTGAGTTCTTAGCTATAGGAGTTCAAATACACATTTTAATTTGAGATTTATTCTAATGGGAAAATGAACCCTATGCAACTCTATAGCCAGGGACATAACTGCAATTAGAAGGCTAAGATGTGAAGACAGGCAGTCATAGAGTTTTGATAGGGTATTCTACAACAGTTTCGTATGTTTTTCTTTTACACAAGTTACTTGATACAGTCATTATGTTGCAATTTATCGAAATGATCAGGCATTACACAAAACTAAAAGCTCTTGTATATGTTGAGCACTCAGCATTTCAACTTCTGTGTTCACAAAGGACCAGACATGTTTGAGGGCTCCAAGGAGCGCTCAAAGGCAATGGTAAATTTGGAACAATCGTGCATTGCAAACATTGTCATTCCTAGAAATTTCTCCTTGCAAAAAACATCTGCCGCAGACAAACTGGTGGGGAATAAGAATGTTTTGAGCCTGGCACTTTCACTATCAGCTTCATCATGTTAATTTAATGATGCCTGACTGCTACCAGGTGGGCTATACAGATGGAGACCTCTGTACACAGAGACCTCTGCCCACAAATGCTTCACCTCAACTTGCATAAGTTGCTTCTTCAGTGACAGGGAACTGTTTTGGGGAAGTTTCTTTAATCTGAAAAACTAATTTGCTAGTCTCCTCTTTGCTATGACAGACAAGCCCTGCGGCTTCAAAATAGTTTTGAGTAAGGAAAGTTACAGAAAAAGTTACCGAAACAACATCATCAAGAAGTTACCGAAGAAGATACACTTCAATGAGAGTCCCACTTGCACCCCAGCTCGTGCCATTTTGCATGTGTAGTGGTTGATGTTTTGTTGTATTCTGCTTGGGCTTTCAAAACTAATTTGAAATGTTGTGGGTTTGGTGTGTTGTCCTGTGGGTGTTTCAGGTTTGGGTTTGTGCTTTTTTTTTTTTTGGTCAAGCTACTGCTATGTGTAATATACCAGCATATCTTGTTGCTTACACTGCTACAACTGAGACCTGTGTGGCTGGGTGGATATTCATGTGTTTCTTCCTGCTATCGCAGAATTTTTGTCGATAGGATTCTTTTACTGCTGATAAAACGTGTTTGCGAGTTTGAGCAGACCTGCTTATGGCCTCTGTAGTGATGTTAAATAGACAATTGGCTTTTATCTGCTACAGATCAGTCAGCATTTATTTATTCACAGGTGAAAGGAAGTGGGATTTTTCAGGACAGGGAAGAGGGGAATGTCAGAGAATTATTTTGGGGGGTAATTTTTGGTGGTGGTGTTAGGCTCAGGATCATGCGCTTTTAGTCCCTAGGGGAAGACTAGATCTTTTAGCTGGATAATTGAGTTTGATTCTAGATCTATGTACTGGAATTTGAGACAGTGCCATGAAATCACAACATTCCCTGCCATGGATGATAGCCCAGACACTCTGTGCCAGGTGTACGTGAATCTCATACCGACTAGAAACATGTTTATCTATGACTTTCCATCCATTTATTGCAAGTCTGTGTTGGTCCCTAGCTTTACATTTTGAATAGTGTACTTGTTTTTCTCTTTGGGGATTCAGATTTCATGACTTTTGAATATTAATTGTAGAAAACATATTTGGCTTAGTAAATACGCAGAATAATTTAATATTAGAAACTGGCAAGATGTGAAGTGAGAAAAAACAAGCTGGCTGTGATGAAATGCAGCCAACAAAACATAATTTTCGATAGCGTAGTATAGAATTGTAGCTGAAAAGACTCTGGGTGGTAGTTCAAAAAGTATCTTCAAGGTTATATTTTCAGTTGGAAACTGCAGGATATTCAGCTTTTTAGACTGCAATTATGTAGGTATGAGCCTGGTTATCTGGAAGTGGAAGGCATGAAACTGCCGAGTTGGAAAACTAATGTAGCTAGTCATCTTGTCCTCCATGCAAATTGTTAGACTAATATCCATGAGTGTACATCTGGGCCAGGCTTGTGTGCTGATGGGGAGAACCCAGCTGGTAGATTGGGAGGGGAAGGAACCTCCAGCAGCACTGCGGTGTCGTCCAGGCTTGCTAATATCATTTGCTGATCTCGGGACAATCTGTGGTGCTTGTGGAACTGTCTTGTCCATTGCCATCAGCAGCCTGGGAGCCTTTGAGACCTAACAGACTCGTCACTGATGATTGACGATGTACCTTAGTCTCCTACTGCAGTTCACCGCCTCAAGGTTTTATTCTGTGGGCTTTTGAGAGAAGCAGCGAGAAAAGCAACTGCAGCTGCATCTCAGTCGGAAATAGAAATTGGCATGAGTGCTCAATCTGAGGACATTCAGTGTCTGTAGAAAGCTGAAGTAATTAAGCAGACACATGATTTCTTTGCTCCTGAGCTTACTGAAATGGTGAACCTTTGACTTAGCCTGAATGTTTAGGGATGTGTTCTTCAGCTTGCAAAATAGTTTTGGTTTTGGACAACTGTATATCATATTGTGGTAGGGTGAAAATTGCTTAACTCTTTGAAAAAAATATTAAGGCATGCCCTCTTTTAGCAGGGGAAGGAAGTCTTTGTTTTCTGGGGATATATGATGTTTGCAGAGCACTACTAATGGTTTTAGTTTGTTTTCTTAAATGTATGAAGAAGCTGAGCAAAGGAGATAACTTAGTTCCACAGCTTGCTTGCATGTTTGCAGACAGTGCTTGTTATTATTTGGTCATGAGGTAATACAAACAGCCCTGTGAAAATATATCGGAAAAAAAGCCTCATTCCCTAACAGCATCTTGACTGACTTGAACCTGTCAAAATAGTGGTAGTAACTGATTTACTTTATACTAATCATTCTGTCATTTTTTTTTAAACAGAGCAAACTCCTACCCATAACATATGCACTAATGCCAGCTTGCTGGGCTTATTGATTTAGTAGCCTATATTATTAATACAGATCATTGTTGTCATAACCCAAGTTTTTCTTCTTCGTAATAGCAGATGCTTTAAGTTCTTTATAGTTATGGTAAATGTTTTTTAGTATTTAGATTTGATGGGTTCTGTTAATGTTGTAGAGAATTTTTGTGACTGAGAGTTGAGCATGGGTTATCACTATTTGAATACTACCCGCAAGGAGAAAATAACTGTTACGTATTCTGAAATCTGTCTTATTTCCCAGGTAACATGCATGTGTCACTGGCAGAGGCTCTGGAGGTTCGGGGGGGGCCGTTGCAAGAAGAGGAAATATGGGCTATTTTGAATCAAAGTGCAGAGAGCCTTCAGGAACTATTCAGAAAAGGTAAGCATTATTAAAGGCTGATTTATACAGAACTGGAAACATCTCTGTTATGTTTATGTGTCATATAAGTAAACTCCCTTGTTCTTCCTAGGCTCTAAACCCAAATAATAACTTGCTTCTGTGTTATCTCTGAGGAAACTGACTTGGTGCACCCCAGCCCAAAGGATGTTTTCAACCATGACTTCATGTTGTCAGGACATGCAACACAGTTTAATGTGGTGATAACTTCACTTTGGTAGGAAGCTGCCACAGAGCCTTGGCGTTATTTTAGGCTCATTGAAATGAGATAGAAACATAGAAAAATGATAAATAAGTCTGAGACCATTGGAGCATTCTGGTCCTGAAGGGGGCATAGAAATGGTTCAAGTACAGTCATGATCAGTCTGCTCTGAAGAGATTTAGTCTCACGTGAGGTGAAGGTGGGCTACTGAAAGCTTGACCAGAGGGCCAGGAATCACTCCCCAAAATCCATTTAACAATACATGCAGAGCTACTGAGATAACTTATTTTACTTTAAAGATGTAGAAGTAAGTATCTCTTCTCCCCTATTCCCCCAATTTAGTAGGCTCTAAGTTGAGTCTCTGCAGTGCTGCTAATAACTATCTGGTTTAGCACTAGATCTAAGTATGTTTTTTCTTCTTCTTTTTTTTTTTTTTTTGATCTGCAAGTCCCTAAACCCCTTCCCCCAGTTTTGCTTTTTATAATGATAAAAGCTTAACTGAAATGTTGAAGTTTGGTGACATCTTTACCTTGGCTTCCCCTAGTGTATATGCTCTCATGATGCATCTAGTATTTCAGCAAATTTAAGAGGGTTATCTGTTTATATCTAAGCCTGAATCTGTGAGCTTATTCAGTTTTATTCAGGAAAAATCAAAAACTCACACTTTGAAAATAGCCGTTGTTTTGCCACTTTACTACGTAAGGGGCACGTCTTCATTATTGAGGGAAAATTCTGTTGGATTTTTTTCATGTGTTTGGCTTATGATTTCATCAAGATTCAACATTTAAGTTGGTTTTGGGGGGTTGTTCTTTTTAAGATTTGATCTAGACAACGTCAAGTCAGACACTAGGTCTGTCTCTTACGTTGCACAGCCTCTGAAAGGGATCTCTGTTGGACACTTCACAAAGGCTCCAAAGAAGGCAGATGTGGGCAGAAACTGCCACCCAGTGCTTGACTTCTGATCAAGATTGACTTAGCATTATAAATGTGACATTTTAGCAGCTTCTCAAAAATATGATTTTGGTAGGCAAATTATGGGTAGTTTTGATATCCCATACAAATGTCCTTTTTCCCCCCATACCAGCGAGCTCATAGTCCCTGCGTGGTGAGAGGTGTTCCCTGTGAGGAATGCTGAGTTTATTGTTGCCGGTTGACCGACTGTCCTGATGCTCTGCTTCTTGTATGGTGAAGAATGGAAAGCTGGTATCTTCTTTCCTCTCTCTTTCTGTCTTTATTGTCTCCCAGAGAGAATCAGAGGGATTATTGTTTTTTTAGGAGGGTGAGTCATTGAGATCAAGTGAGACCTTGACTAAAGAGAGATCTTCAATGATAAGAGGTTTATTCTTGTACACTTTACAAGAAGCAACACATTGAGCTCCATCTTGAAATCCACCTGAAAGACCACAGTAGCACGAGTATATACAGTTGTGAAACCACTTCAGATGTCATCCTAGGTCTCGTTTATGTTCAAGACACAAGTCTCCACTGAAAATAAGAGCTCACCCCTTCTTGGCCTGAGAGTAGTGCAGAAAAGAGTTACCATAATTATGATGAAGGCTGCATGCAGGCATTGAGAATGGGAACACAATAGATGGTAGAGAAATGTTTGCCAGCAATGCTGACTAAGGTGGCATAATCTTCTGGTCTTGCTTCCTATCAGCGAAGAGCAAGACAGAACTTCAGGTCAAATCAGTGCCAGAAGAATCTGTCTCTTCTTGGAGATGGAGCTCTTTTACTGAGTAGTTTTTCTGCTAGTTCAGCAAACTATTTTCAGTCGCATGCTATTAATTAACCTGGGATATAGCCCTGTGGCAAAATGCACTTCAAGAGACAACCAAATGAAAGAGCTGTACTGTGTAGCTAAAGTTGACAAAGGCAATCTAATTCCTCCCAGCAAAACTAGGATAACCAGACAGTCTTTAATCAAGATTTGGCTTCACTAAGGAAACAATCTAGAATCCTTTTTTGGTATTCTTGAGTATCAGTTTCTGTACTGGCTTGCAGAGATGCAGGAACAGAGAATGCAGAGGTTCCTGTGGGCTTCTCTGGCTCAATTTGTTTTTTATTTGTGAAGGACTTGTAGCAAATGGGGGATCCTAGAGAAATCCTGTTTTCCTTGCTTAAATTTCAGACCTAACATGCAGCATGGAAGAGCTATTCTATGGCAGAGGGTAAGTTTCCGAAATTTTTCTGAACTGACCAGTTGCTTCTGGACAGAGGCCAATGAGCCACGCTTTTAGCTTTTGCAAGTTCACAGCGTGCTCAGCTCTGATCAGTCTCGGAGATGCTCTTTTCTTTCTACTTTTATAGCTCTGGAGTCCCTGGATGTGTTTTTCTGTAAAAAAACCTAAGCTTTGATGAACGTCTTTAATATTAAGTTTCTTTACAAATGTAAAATAAGGAATATTGTTCAACAGTCTTTGGTCCAGCTCTTTTGAAATGAGAAGGATTAAAAAGGCCATGGAAATAGTTAATTCTGAAATTGCCATCTGTTGGCAACCTCCCCATACCAGCCCACCAACCACACACATGTAAGGGAATTACCAACCCAAGTAACCATTTATTTATTTATGGCATCCTGGTTGAGTTTTGGTAGTCTATTTGAAGTTGAAAATCCTTGCTGTTACTCCACCAACTGAGAATGTGTTCTTCAGTTAATTTGTTACTTAAACCAATGTCAGGAAATGAGGGAAAAAATGTCCAAAACAAGCTTTGGTTACAGATTTCATGCCTTCTTGATGCATGAAAGTTCTGCATGTCTTTTAGTCAGTCTATCTACTTATCCATCAAAGCACTGAATAAAAGAAGAACAGAATGAAAATCCGTGTCTTGCATTGTTGACCACAGATCACACCATGTCTAATTCAGTGACTGATTCAGAAATGTGCATATTTTTATGCGTGTTTGTATTTACAGTTCTAACAGATGCTGATCTCATTAAAAATGCTTTACAAATTGGTTTCAATCATTATAAGCAATGGAAGATTAGGTTGAAATGCCAGTTGCTAATCACTGATTTAGAAGACCAACTCTGGTAGCTGTCTTGTCAGCAAATTATAAGCTGTTAAATGCAGGAGAAAGACAACCCAGTGCTCTTAGTTGCAGATCTGACATCAGTTGGACTAGTGACGTTGAGATTAATCTGGAGATTTGAAAAGGCCGATACCAGACCTGCCCTTCTCTTACATCTGTTTAATTATCTGCAATAACTATTTTGTTGTTTAGAGGGTGTATCAGCCACTTCAGACATGCTGTATCTTGTACTCGCTACTCCAAGAGGTCAAAGGAACAAGTCTTTGAAGTGAAGTATCTCAAATGTGAGCGTGTTAAGTGTAAGGAGCATGTTGTGCTCCCTGATGCTGAGAATTGCAAACTGGGTGTCAGTCCTAATTTGGTCGATTTAACTGGAAAAGGCTTATCAAAACTTGAAAGTGGGAAGGACTTCATATTTTGCTTAGGCCACTCCTATGGTAAAGCGTGTGTTGTGGACTCTGAAAATAGTTGCACCTTACATTTCCAGACAAACAATGTGTTTGAAGGGAGGGGGAAGAAAAAGGAAGAAAATGAGTCTGGTAATAGAAAGGTCGAGCAAAGAAAGAGCCACTTTACAAACTTGCAAATTTGTACGTGGGAAATG
The DNA here is from genome assembly GCA_013399365.1 of Pampusana beccarii. Classification (NCBI taxonomy): domain Eukaryota; kingdom Metazoa; phylum Chordata; class Aves; order Columbiformes; family Columbidae; genus Pampusana; species Pampusana beccarii. Next base: position 110,135 of record VWYH01009825.1, on the reverse strand, counting down.
ATTTATGTAAAGAAAAGTGATAGCATCTGAAAGTGGATGTGAAGAAGGACAATTGTGCATTTTTGAGGACTTACAGATCTTGTCGACAGTCATACTGTTGCATCTGCTTCACTTGGGTTAGTATAGTGAAAAGAAAGGCAAAGGGTGAAATGTGTTGATGGGAACTAGTGGTGTGGGTCCCAGCAGGCATAGACCTAGTTGGGATGGAGGGGGTAATTGATTCTTTTGGTTGACAAGGGGAGGAAAAAAATGTTCATTTTCCAGCCACCCCTTGCTGGCAGGTATTAAATGATTGTTTTTCCCCTTTACCGGTAATTGTTGAGGAACAATTTCTTTTCACTTTCTGCTGACATTTGGTCTTTGAGTTGCCAATAAAGACATCAGACTTGTGTGGTTTTGGTAGATTTGGGTTTTTTCCTCCACCTTTTCTCTGCCAGGTGATGCTCAGTCACTACTTACACTCTTTCCCCAAATCTTTGCTGGATGTGGTCAAGGTAACAGCCGGGTGTAGTGTGGTGTTCTGCTGCTGGGGGAGCATCTCAGGAACAACATGGAGCATCTCGGGAACTAGTTGTTCACCCTGTTTCTTGCTCCAGCATTGTCAGGAAAGCTTCTCGGCATTTCTCCGTGTGGTACTGGTTTCCAAGTGGTTCAGTGTCATGTCAGGGCTCTCCACTCAGTCCCATCCCTTTGTCCCCGAGGGAGAGACAGCGGAAGTGCTGCAACCCATGCTGGACGCGCGGGGACATGCTGCACCAGCTCAGTATTGCAAAATGGGTCCATTTTAAATTTCTACTTGGACTTACTATCTATATATCTTACATGTCTATAACGTGGGTTTGGGTGGGTTTTTTTTTTGTGTCTTTGGCTACTTGTATCCTATTAAACTGTGGAAAGGATTGTTTTAAAAGTCTTTCACTGGCTTGGCAGATGCTACATAGCTGAAAAATATTTTATTGCATTTAAAACCAGTTCACTCTCTCAGTTTAAGTAAGACCACACTATTTATCTCTGTCTTGGCATTGCCTGATAAACTGAGCTCTCACAAGTGTTTGGTTACCAACTCGCATAGTTCTTGAGTTAACACAGGAGCCTGGCAGCTCTAACGCAGCTGAAAGCTGATGGGGTTGGAAGTGGACCAGGACCATGCTCAGAATTCCAGTGCTTTTAGAAAGAGGGGTTTGAACCTCTTTTGCTGTTATTTCCCCCCGTACTTTGGGGAGGATGTTTCCCTTACTGCTCTTATAAATTCTTCTGAAAGCCTTAAACAGGAGATGACATTAATATTATGACTGGAAACTGGTCTCAGTTGTTTTCCTATGGCCCCTGGCTATTTGATGCATTGCATCTTTGCTACTTTTTTTTTTTCCATAGTACAAACGTGTGCAAGGGTAGGAGTAGAATTACTTAATTTTTATTTTTCTTAGGTTAAATCTGCGTAGTAGGAACTTTGAGACAGTTATTTTGGTTTGTGATCAGTGCCTTAAGGAAGGAAATAGAGAATTGAGTTGTTTTATTCTTATCCTTTGTAACAGTAGATTCACAAAGTTGTGGTGTAGGCAGTATGATCTACTGGATTAGTGAAAAGATACTAAAAGAGGAAAAAGTCAACAAAACAATCTTGGCAAAATCAGTCCTTTTTCTGCGCTTAATCACATTAATTGTATATTGCTTCAGGTCATGAAGGTGGTTGAATGTGGATGGAGCTATTTCAGGTGGATCACTAAATTCAGCCTCTACATCTACAGGGGACAAATGTATGTGCCAAAGTTTGTTTAAATCAGTATTGGGAAGACTTCAGGCTAAATGTGTTGGTTTTGTTGTTCTTAAAACTAAATCGTGTTTCTGTTTCTCATTAACTCTTGTTTCTGTAGTGTGTTTCAGAATATGAAGAGTTCATGTGTATTTAAAGTCTTTGTCTTACAGAACGTTAAGGATAAAGTCTCCATGTGACTTACGGTTCCTGAGTTGGGGCTTTTAAGCAGAAATCCTGTAATATTTTTAAATGTGGGTTTTTGGGGGTTTGTTTTGGTTTTGGATTAGTGGTGCTTACACACAGAATTAGTAAAAAAAGTCCAGTAGTCACCTGCAATGCTATTTTTGGAAGTTGATGGTCAACTAAGGTTTTCTTTCTAAAAATGCTTTACTGCATAATGAAATATTTTCTTATGTACTTACAAGAGGAAGATTCTTTCCATCTTTCCATTTCTTTTGTTTAGTATCTGAACTTACTGCCACAACAGTAAAGTACACTTGTTCTGGTTTGTTTCATAGGAAGTGGGGTTAGAGGTATAATACAAAATGTCATCTCTTGGGGCTGGAACAGATTATGTTATTTTCATTCTTAATTAAAATTTTACTTAATTGAGTTGATTGAAGTAAATTTCCACTACTTTCACCACACGCTTTTTTTTTTTTTAAAGTTCTTGCTGGGGGAGTTTTCTTCAGCTCATCTTATTTTTAAATTTACATATTTGATGGCTTTTTCACAATACGAGATCTTTCTAAACTCTAGTTTTGAAGTTGGCCGTATGAAGAGAGGGTGTCTGTAGAGGTAAGGTTGTTTGCTTCATGCCAGGTGTCTCACTACACACTATGTCGAAAGTGATCTTGAACACAATTGATCATTTTTACTACTGTATCAAGCAGATGTTTTGCTGTGGCTGTTAAAGGTAGTGATTCCAGGTTTTAATCTTTTATAGCTAGGGGCTGATTGGATTGATAAATTCAACATTTGGAAGTATTTGAAGTCACATTGGAGGAGGTCTAGAAACAAAAGATACTTGTACGGCTTGTTAGTTGAGCCATAGGTTTAAATTGGTTTACCGTATATTGACATTGGTAGGTTCAAGTAACTTATGTTGCAATTTTACTTACTGAAATAGAATAGGAAAACCCCCCAAAATCCTGTCTTCTGTGTATAAGAGATATATCACCCTGTAAGGTTTTGTGTTTGTTATTGTTTTAGAGTATTTGGGAGCATTTTTTTTCTGTATGTGACAAATAGGGAGCTCAGCAGTGTGGTGTGAGAGCTTAAATTTGTTTAGCCTATGTGATCAGAGGTACCATCTATCGATGACTTATTTCTTTTGGATCTGGAGGAGAAAGCCAGAGCAAGGAAATACCCTTCCCTGAGGCAAGAAGCCTGATCCTCTCTTTTATGTTCTAAAAAGCAGAGCAGGGGGAGACCAGATTTGCACTGTGAATTCTAAGCTTGTCATACTTTCAGCAAAACACAACAGCATTTAAAAATCTATTAGAAAAACTATAACGAACTCCTTTAGTTCTCAGGTGTTTAAAAAACTTGAAATAACTACTCGAAGTAGACTTTCTAGGATCTTCCCGTTTCTAGAATGTTTGTTGCCCTCTTTTTTAAAGCAAAATTCTACATAGGGGTTTAAGGAGTGTTCAGAAAAATGTGTATGTTAGTCTTAAACTGAAAAATGAATGATTCTCTATTTAATGTTCTCTCTTGCATGCATTGGTAGGAGGGGAGACTTTCTGAGTTCAGGATCTGGAAGTTGAGAATGTTCTTCTGGGTAATTGTACTACCAAGTTATTAATATAGTTTTGCTTTGGTAACATAGACTGTAGGTAGCCTGAAAGCAATTTCTCAGCTTCTTTTAGGGGAAGGTGAGTTGAAGAAATTGAAGGACTTGCTTGGTAGATCCTTTTCCATCTGATACCTGCAAGGAGTAATTTAATACATTTCCTAGGAGATTAGAAATATTCTAGATTACAAGATAGTTGAACAGCCTAGGAGCCAGTACTGTAGGAACATCCTGAGCTGACAGGAGAGTGGAAAATGTTGTTACTGTTGGAGCTGAAGGAGGAAATTATTATTCTGCTGTTATTGCTTACTATGTAGAGAGGAAAAAAAGGCTTATCCTTCAAATACATGTTTCCTGGGATCTTTGACATACCACATAGCAGAAAACAGAGCAACTGCCACTTTACCTGTGGAAAAAGAACTTTTATTTTTCCTTAGATAAGGAGGCTTATGCCTCCTTCAGTGAAAATGACCTGATTTACTGTTTGAGGTGTAGAAAAAAAATACTTTGACCCAAGGAAATGATCTGTCTTATTCCTGCCTTAGTTAACTTCTACTTTCAAGGCAGATTTTAGGGTTTACCACATTCACTCGTGTGCGGCTCCCTGCCCATTCCCCAACGTTTTTTTCAGTAGGTCTGTGGCCAGGAGTTTGGCAGCAGTATTATCAGACAACATCAAAAACCTAGCTGGCAAGTTGCAAATTCATGGTATAGGAAGTATTCTTTGTCACTTCTGGTTCTCTGATTTTGATGCTTGTTTTGCTGTTTTCAAGTATTATTTGCAGGGTTTGAATGAAGGCTCTTACTAAGGGGTCAGGTTTATTCTTTGCCCACTTCCACTGCTGCCTAGAATTATTATTTTCTTTTTCAGTTTTGATTTTTTTTTTCTTTAGGTTTAAAAGGACTTTTGTTCCTCAAAATGTTTCTGGTTTGTCCAGTTCTATTAGCTACTCTAATAAGGAGTATTTCCTCTCTCTATTAACCTTGTCTTTTCTCTTCAGATCGTTGCTGCTGCAGCAGTGCTATATTAGTATAGGAGTTAATTCCATTCTTATTGTAGACATTAGCCTTAATGACATGTATGCTACAAAATGTGATCATTTTATATGTTGACTGTTACATAAATGACATAACCTGAGAATAGGAGAGCTGTGAGTATTTTAGCTTGCTGGTATGAATAATAGCAAGGAATAGTCAGAAAAGATAGGTGTTGCTCCTTAGTGTGACTAAAATTGTGGTGGTGGATGTTGTGGTTACGAAGCACCACAGGTGGAAAAGGAAGTATGAATCTATTCCATAAATAACACCACAGGCTAATATCAAATGTGTCATCAAGCAAGGTCATCAAACAACATAGTTTTAATTTTTTTTGTCTTTTTTTTTTTTTTCCCTTTTAAATACAGCTGATCCTGCTGCTCTGGGGTTCATCATTTCGCCATGGTCTCTCCTGTTGCTTCCATCTGGCAGTGTGTCATTTACTGATGAAAATGTCTCCCAACAAGACCTGCGAGCATTCACAGCACCGGAGGTTCTGCAGAACCATTCCCTATCATCTCTGTCTAACATCGAAAAGGTATAGTACCTCTTCGTTGGCAGGCAGCTGCCGTCTTTTGCTGTTGATTACAAAATGGCTTTAAACATTTCTGTCTCTGTGGGGTTCTTGATTTTATATGAAACTGTTGATTTCTTTTCTTGAAGGGAGAGGGGTTCTCCTGCTTTGTTTTGGTCCGTAAAAGTGGAATGTGGTTGTATGCACTTATGAAGAAGTGTCTGTCTGCAGGTCGCTGTTAATGTGTGCTACTAACAGCCGTGCTTGGGCAGTGGGTGCACAGAGTGACTGTCCATCAAACTAGGAGTAAGCAGTAAGCAACACTTCACCATCTTTTAGAAAAAAGATTTCAGTGGCATCAACAATTTCAATTTTTAATTATTTTTTTTTTAGCAAAATACATCTGAGAGGTAAGCAAAGGAATTACTCGAGCAGTCCCAGGCTTTGAAAACTGGGATATTCCCACACTCACCTCTGAATAAAAAAATTGTTTTAATTAACAGAAGTATTCCTCAGTTGTGCTCAAAATCTTTCCTTTCCACTTAACTCTTCCCTAATGGTAGATGTTCAAGCAGGTAAATTTTATATATGTGATCTCCTCCAGGTCATTGATATGCACAGTCAAAACGACTCGCTTCTCAAATGTCTTCTTAACAGCAATTTGTTGCAAATGGTAATGCTTTCCCCAGAAAACCGTTCCCTTGGCCTCGTCAAAGATATTTTGAGGTGGGAGTAAGAAGGAAGCTGAGCTCTATTTCCATCTCCTTGGCTTCTCTGGATCGATAATCCTTAGAGAAGGAAGTTGGCCACAGCCAGTGTTGTTGTAATCTGGGAACAATTATGGCATTTGGCAGCATTCCTCCAGGAAGAACAGCAACATGCTCCTACTCCAGAGGAAACCAGTATTGGCATCAGTTGCTGTTGTCTGCACAAGGACTATTAAAACATGTTTTTCTGTGTTGAATATTTTGTGTTTGCAGCTTCTTCTAAGCGTTGTATATAGTCAGTTTTCTTTAGGACTGTATCACCGAATACCTACTGAAAATCACTGTTTCCTCAGTTACTCCCAAGCCCTTTAGACGTCCTTCTTGCCCTGCAGTGTAGTCAAAATTAATAGTATAATAAAACGTGTATAATTTTATCTATGACAAAACTAAGCAATCAGCAGCTTAGGTTGAAAGTTTTAAGAGAAAAGTAAAAATAACACTGACATCAGTGCAGGATTTAGGATCAGTTGAGTAGGATGCAGCTGCCAAGCTCTGTAGTCACACTGTTGGAATTGTTTATCTTCTTTCAAGAGAGACAACACTGTTGAAGACAGTAACGTTGCCTCTAGTGCCAATTCTGAAGTTAATGTACAAAACAGGCCTTTATAAATGCCAGAAAAAAGTTTTGGAATGACATGTTTGTGACCTTCTTCAGAGCTGATTGCATTCTTTGTTCAGTGCCAGTATTCATTCAGTATGTTGCTTTTTTCTTTTTGGAAGTAAGCAGAGAACTCTTACTACAAAAGCCATCCTATGATGTTTCTTAAGCTTTAGGAAGGAAATACTCAGAGGGACCACTGTGGCCTGTAAAAACAGAACACATCAACAGGCGATGACCAAATTCTGGCATTCTGCGCGTATGCAACGCCAGTTAATCGTCTCCGATTATGGTGGTGTGAATTTATTTCATTGTATCGGTACAACTTTGCCTGCTGGGCGGTGATGACAAAATTGAGAGCCAAGGCTGCAGCAGCTGTTTTGCTATTTTCATTGAGAAACAGTTGGGTGTGGAAATATGCAAACTTTGGCTTTACATAAGCAAATTATGCATAGGGTCAGGTACAGACTAAATAAAACACTTTAGCTTGTGGTATTCAGCTTTAGCATTAGGTTGAAGCTCCGATCTTTGGACTTGAGATAAATTAAGCTCTTTTGTATTTGAACTGTACTTGATTTCTGCATGTGTCTTGCACAAACCGAGGTGGGGGGAAAATTAACCGTTCTGATAGCCTCGGATGGTGCAAAAATGTTCAAAGAGAACTTTCTGCTATCATTCTTATTTTCAGTTTAAAGCCTTGTGGAGAAATTACACAGCTGTTCTGCCAGTGTGGGGGTCATGTCTGGGTGCAGTAGTCTGAATGAAGGTGGGATCTGAGAGTTCCTCACCCTACATTCGCTTATGTGAGACCCTCCAGCTGAAATAGAAATGTACCATTGTATACGAAGAACTGAAGAAAAAACACACACACACAAAAACCCAAACAAAACAAAACCAAACCAACCAACCAACCAAAAATAACAAAACAAACAAATAAACAAAACCCAAACACAACAGAGTATCTGTAATACAGGAACTACACAGTATAGTACATTTGTGCAAACTGCTTCAAACGTATCAGTCCTCTTGGGTTTACTTGCTTGCCCATACGGAAGGAGAAAGCTACCTGAAACACAGCTTTTGTGCAAAAGCTTTTGTCCTATTGTGGGTTTATTAGTTGAAGTTGATAAGGCTGATAAACAGCTTAAATATGCATCCTTCTTTTTTTGGCTATTGCCCTTTACATTTGTATTAATCTGCATGTTGGATGGTGCAGTGGTTATTTATCGTGATATGCTGACTTCATGTTTCTTAGGTCTTGCTTCGGACATGTGGACTGCATTAACTTTTAGAATATTTAAACTTTTTTTTGTTTGCGTGTGTTCTGTTGCAACTTACTGTAGTTTGCTGAATTCGTTTGCTGGCAATCTTTGGTGGGTTTGATTTTGGTTGTTCTTCTGAAATCAGACCATGTCTGAAAGCTGCTGAAAGCAGAAAAATGTCATTTCTTAAGGCCTCTTAACAGACAGTGATGAGGTTGCATTCACCTCTTGAGTTATGACTTCACTTGCTAACACTAAGTAAAAGTGTATGCAAAGATAAATGCTAGAAAAAGTGATAGTCAGTGAATACCCCTTTGATTCCAAGACACCCAGTGGATTTGAGTACAAAATAAGTCTGAGGTAACTGCAAGCTGATTGGAAATAGAGTAAGCAAACTGTTCAAAATTATAATTAAATATTAATTTGAGAAATTTTATGTTGATTTATGTATTGTGGAAAATATTAGAAGAATCATAATTTTTAAATGAAGTAGAATCTTTTGAATAAGTGCTTTCATTTTGAAGACACGTGTTATATGCCTCTTGAAGCAAAGGTTACCTCATCTGGAGAGAGAGAGAAGGGTTTTTTAAGTATAAATGCTTATTAGGTAATAATGTACAGAACCACTTATTAGTTACTGATCATTTGAAATTAGCAGAGTTCTTGGGGGTTTACAACATAATTTTTCAATAGATGGTTTTTGCCTAGTTTTCATGCAGGAATTATCTGTTATTCTAAGGAAGTTGATGTGGTGCTTCACAAATGTCAAGCAGTTATGATCCTGTAAACAGACTGTCATATTTATATATTTTTTCCCTCCTGACTACCTGGCACAACCTAAGGCTGTCAAACTATAATAAGCCCTTAGAAATTTTAAAGGGGAACAGTAAAACACCAGTCGAGACTATGTATCTTATTTTTGAAGTTAAGGTGTATGAAGTAGGAGAGAGTTCCATGATACAACGTATGCAGGCATTATGTTAAAATCCAAAAAGGAATTGATATGTAGTAGTGGCTTGCAAGTAGCTTTGCAATGCTGTACTTGGAAAACCTCCTTTAGTTAATATAAAGCTTGAAATATCATTGATTAAGTAAAATATCACAGACTGCTCTATGCTGTTTTCAGATAGATTAGTGTACATACACTGAGTTGGAAGGGACCCGTGAAGGTCATGAAGTCCAACTCCAGACTCCACACAGGGCAGCCCAAAAATGTAATCATATTTCTAAGAGCTTTGTCCAAATGCTTCTTGAGCACTGACAGGCTTAGGACCGTGACCACTTCTCTGATTAGAATTAATAATTTTGATAATAGACTTTTAAAGTGCTGTTCTCACTTGGAGGTGATGTGCTTTTTTTTTGTTTGGGTTTAGCATGAGAAGAAGAAAATTAGTTTCATCTTTTTGTAGGTTCTGTTAAGTCCATCCGTTACCTTTGTACACTTAATTTACAGATAAGCTTTTAAAATCTGTACCTGAGCCTGTACAGATCTTGTCAATGCGTATAGCTAGGACTTGGGTAAAATTTGTTGCTTTTAGTTAGTGACAAGGCTGGCTTAAGTGACTTTTGATTTGTCATTGTCTCTGTAATGGTTGCTCATTGCATGTGCAATTATTGAATAAACTTCTTGCTTTAAGTAGCAGAAATTTAAGTAGCAGAAATATTATTAATAACTTGGTAGAAAGTGCCATTGTTAGCATATGTTACTTACACAATGCAGGAAAGCAGCCTTTCTTTCTGCACTTATTTGCCGGTTTCATTTTCAAAATTGCCTATAGTGGCAGTATATGTTTTTTGCTCTTAATTCTGCAGTATTTAAAGCTTGTTTTCCCTGTCTTGATGGGCTTAATGTGTTAAAGATAGATTAATGTTGTTAATGTTTATATTAATTATTAATTATTAATTATATGTGTAATGATTACTGCATTTGTATTTTAAAATATCAATGACAAGGTGATGGCTTTATACGTTGATGCACTTATATTCTTTTCTTTTTTCCCCCTTTAATCCTGGTTTTGGGGATCTTTTGACAGTAGTAGCTCTTTGAGTCCTGCTAAGGTCTACCTTGCCTTCAGACCAAAGTTGTAAGGAGCCTTGGACATGGCCATGCAGTCTGTACCCCAGGCCAGGCAGGTGGCATAAATTACATGTGCTTCTGACTTTGACGTGAGATGAAGGTTTAAAATGGATCAGAGAGAACAGAGGCGCTGGTTAGATGCAGGATGTTTTGCAGAAGTAGGATTTGCTTCTCTGACCCTCGTGTCAAAGGAGAAGAACAATTTCAAAGACAACTGAACTTAATACCAGGAAAATATATAGACAAAATGATATTAAGTTAGTTGCTCTGCTTTGAAGGTGTGCTTTGTGTTTCCAGTCCTGTCCAATGAGCTGACAAATGTCTTATGTCTTCTGACAGGTCCATATTTATTCTCTTGGCATGGCACTTTTTTGGGGAGCTGATCATGAAGTCCCTCAAAGTCAGGTAATTTTTTTATTTAGTTTTGTTTAATATTGCAGCTTCAGATTTGATAGTTTGAACAAATCTGCATTTGGACCCACCTGGCAGAGTGTCATGATGAGGCACTGAAGAGTGAGATTCCATTCCTGTACTTGGAGCCTGTTCCTGGGAAGGGGGGTGGTGGTGTCCTCTTGCAGAAAGAAGGTGCTGATGCTACATTTCTGTTGGTTTCAATGAAGATATATCTGGACTAGTCTGTCCTGTAGTGTCACAGGCTGAAAGTCAACAGTTTAAGCTGCTGACAAAGAAGAAAAGAATTTGTTTTGTTTTAGGCTTATATAAAAACAAACATTTAAGTAACGTTGTTGCTTTAGTCCTACTAAAGCAGCTTATTCTCTCTACGGCCGTAACTGCTGAGAGTCTGGGCTTGGCACATACAGATACTTAAGTTACACAATGGCCAAGAAAGGGTATGAATTGTTTGGAACAGGGAGTAGACTCTCGCTGCTGACTTGTCAGTCAATGCAGACACAGTCGCAGATTGCGTAGAGCTGGGTGTTATTGCGCAATGGGTTTATCTCTCACATCCAGCAGAACTTCTAGACTGTCTTTCCAAAAATGAGTGAAGGTGGTGTGATTCATCATCTTCCTGGTTGCTCCTTCCACGCCCCCAATTAAACTTTTAAGTCAACATCTAAAAGAGTGAAAATATATGAAATGTGGCCAAAAAAGCATTTAACGATGGACTTACAGTTGTGGGATTTGGCAGAGCACTGTGTAGCTTGATGAGGTAATCTACGTCTGTTTTATATTTGGGTTCAGTCCTACTATTTGTTATATGTAAGGGTAAGGAAGGGAATTTTGAAAAGTTCTTTGGCAATTTAAGTGTTCAGTTCCTAATATTTTCTTTAACGGAGCGGTAGTTGGGTTCTCAGGTGTACTGAGTTGGGAGTAGCTCCCTGAATGCAAAACTCAGACAATTTGAAGCTGTGACTCTTTTAGGGATTCTTCTTTGTGATGCCTCCTGCGTCTGTTCCAAAAGCACAGTATTTTCTAAGACTGCTGTTCCCTTTATTTGTTCTCCTGTCTCATAGGAGACAAAAGGAACAGTATTAAGTGGGAGAATGGCTCAAGGTAGGTAGAAATAGGTGTTGAGCAGGAAGTAGGCATGAATTTTAGCCGCCTTTTTTTTTGTTTCTTCCTTTGGTATTAGATTGTAGCAACAGTTTCACAGTAATGTGTGGGAAGGAGTCCTTTATGTTTTGATATAATAATATTTTTTCTGAAGATGGTGTGGTCAGGAAAGAAAGGGGGAGTATAGAATTTACACTGTGGTGTTCTGATGTGGTCCCTTGCTCTGTGGAGTTATTGGAGGCAAAACAGCAGTCTGTGAATGGCATTACTTTAATTACAAGTGTTAATTTCTGTGTGTGGATTTTCTTTTATTTTTTCTTTTTTTTTTTTTTTTTTTTTTTTTTTTTTTTTTTTTTTTTTTTTTTTTTTTTTTTCATATTTGCCTGCCTATGTTGGTTAATGAGGTGCTTCTCTGCTGGCAGTCTGGTTGAATGGAAGAGCAATTTTTATTATTAGTTAGAAGAAATGCTGAACAGACAGGTGGGGAAAGCCTATGTTAATTAAATCAGGACAGTCCAGAATACTTTTTTTTAATGGGACAGTTTAAGAGTACTAATACAGGGAAGATTGGAGGATTGTAACCGTTAGAAGTGCTCTGTGATGGGAAAAACCATGACAACGCTTGTATGTTGTGGGTAACCACCCACTTTGGGAGAGCTGCAGATCAGAAAGCCTAAGTTGCAAGTGCCTGCGGCATCAGAGAACAAGTCGCTGACTATTGCGTGCCCTGAGGAGTGATATTCCACGTACAGTGTGCTGGATTAACTGAATGGAGAGAGGAGAATTAAATCTACATGGTTCTTAACTGTATGGGTGTTGTCCTGTGACTATGAAGATTTGCTTTATTAACCAGTGGCTTTGCTGTTTTATTCCTTACTTTTGTATTGATATGATTTGACGATGTCATTGGACTTCGGAAATGCTCGCACAGCTGCTGCAAATATTGGTGAGGAGTGGTAGAAAATGAGTGTAGCAGGCAGAGGGTTACAGAATGGTTGTAATGGGGATTGAGTTGAATGCTTGTGACTGGCAGAATGTTCCAAAACAACAGAGAAAATTTCCGCTGAAACTTTTCACTAGTGATTAAGCCCTTGAGAAGGGAAAAGTGTTGGTGTCCTGACCTTACAGATGAGGCAGCTTGGTTGAACCAGATTGTTGTAGAGTAGGAATCAAATCTAGATGCTGAATGCCTGTGCCATGTTCTGTAACTGCTGTTTTTTCACCACCTAGATGGTGACTTTAAAATTGTCACTCAGTTAACGTAGGCAATAAGTCTCGTGAATAGTTATCTTACAATGTTGAATATCTCTTGTTTCTGTGTGTATCCTAAGTCGCTATTAAAACAGATCCTCCCATCCCTCCTGGTTTTGTTTTGCCATTATAGCCTATCAAACTTGGAGATCATCTCAACAGCATCCTCCTCGGCATGTGTGAAGATGTCATTTATGCCCGCGTGTCTGTACGGACCGTCCTGGATGCCTGCAGTGCCCACATAAGGAACAGTAACTGTGCCCCTTCTTTTTCATATGTGAAGCAATTGGTCAGACTGGTTCTGGGAAGCCTGTCTGGGGTAAGTCTGTGTCAGGAGTTGAGGAATAGTAGAGGTGAGCAGGAAGAGAGCAAAGGTGCTAAATCAGAGTCACCCTGCAGTCATTCTTCCTCTTGTTTGATTATGTTGCAGTTTGGTAAGAGGGAGTGTTGAAAGGAGGGAATTGCTTCTCTCCCCTTGGTAACAATTTGTGCACTTCACAATTCCTCCTGGAATATGTATTCACAGCAGCTGTTTCTGAGCAAGATAATTTTCTGAACCATTTATCTTTGTTGAAAGAAGAGTGGGGAAAAACAGGAGAACAAAAAAGATCATGAACTCTGGGCAAGCATTAGACTTCTTGGTACTTGAAATGCTTCAAAAATGAAGTTGAAGTTATGCTTGACTTCTGGAGAGTTGCTTATTAAGAGGAAGAAGGACTTTTTTAGGCGATGTGCCAATCCTCTTCCACTTCTGCTCAGCTCTTGGCTATCATTACTGTGGAGGATGTTATTGTCTAATGATGACAAGTGCATTAAACTGTTTTCAGAAATGAAAGAAACTACGTGAACTCATCTTGAAAAGCTACCAATCCTGACAGGCAACCTCTCCCGTCGCTTAAACCATTACAACATAACTTCAGTATAGTTAAATAATTTTAAGGCTCTGAGTAGAAAGGAAGGCAGGCCATAAATTGTCAGTATTGTCAGATTGTTCTCTGGCCAATATTTCCTTTGCTTGTGTTCTGTTTATAATCATAACAAATGCCAAGTGGTTTATTATTGCTGGAATGATATCCCACAATGGTCCTGAATTCTGTCCAGTTTTATACCATTGAAACTCCTTTTTTATCTCATAGGGGTTATGCCAGTGTAAAAATCGGTGTCTGGTTAGACAGCACTGTAATTGCAAGAAAAGTGTTTGACTTGATAATGCTTTATTTAAAAAAAAAACTAAACCTTTTGTTATGATCTAATCTCAGAAATAGGGCTGAGCCTGAGCTCCACAAAGCATTGTCTAGTCTGTGAGGTTATGTCTGTCAGTCGGGTGCTCCTCGCTGTAAGGTCTGAAGTCTTGTGCAGTTGCTAAGTAGAGCTAGTCTGTGATTCAATGAAATAAAGGCCTACAAGGCCTTAATCAGTGGCACTATTAAAATAAAGATCCAAACTTTAAATCAGGCCACGAGCTATAGAAACAACCAGCATGGAGAATGAGTCATTAGTCTCCAAGTTCGTAATGACCCTTTCTGCTTAGCAATTTTTCTGCTTTTCGTCATCTTGTTCTTGTTGGCAACTTTCAGAGGGAGCCTGAGGTTGGTATGACAGACTCGTCTGGACTGGCCTACCCAAAGCAGCGATAGCTGGTCCCAAATGCACATCCCAAGATCCGGTGGAGAGCTGAACCCAGCAAGTGTGTTCGTGTCTCCTGAACCATGTTGATAATGAAGGAGTGAGACTGCTGGAGGTTATCCAGTGCTGAAGTTTTGCTCATCTTCGAGATGTCCTCTGCCAGGAACCTTTTTAGCCTAATTCATAACATGTCACTGCATTGGCTTTGCGAGAAGATGAGAACAAAATAGCCGAGTAGAACAGAGTGTTGACAGAAGAACGACATAGCTGTGCTCCTGTGGTTTTGTGCACCTTATCTAGCCATCCGTACTGGTTTTAATGTTTAGTGCTCTGTGTGTGTGCTTGAATTTTTAAGTGAGTAAGAGAAGCACATCAAATTGTTTTTTCAAAACCATGGTACAACTTCCGATTCCAAGATCAGTGTACCTCCCATCTTGATTTGCCTTTTCAAAGGCTGGAGGAATATTAACTCTATAACAGGTCATTTGGTGGTCGGTGAGGCACAGCTGGAAGGTCCTGTTTGAATATTTTCACTTTCCACATCAATATAATTTGTAAAGGGCGGTATGGCACAAGACTGGTTCAGTCTGGTTTATGTTAATTGAGTGGCATTGTGACTGTGAGGCACTGCAGGCTGCTTGATTTCTCCTTCCCACCTCCCAGCCAAGCCACTGTCCAAGTCAGGCTGATTCACACCATATCAAAAGACCTAACCTAAGATTCTTTGCTGCAGCAAAGTAGCTCTTCTTTGTGTGACTGTACACATGAAATAATTTTTTAGGGAAGTGGTGATTAAATGAAAAAAGTTACTAGTGGGAAGAGTTAAGTCTGACACACAATAGGAATGTGCCTGAGGGGTAAGGAAGAGACTTGTCACAAGTGGATGAGATTTTACATGTGTAATAACCTGTGTTGAGGCATCAGCCTAAAACTTTCAGGCATAAGACGTTTCTTCCTGTTACACAGAAAAGTCATCAGGCCAATCACAAGTTCCAGTCATGTTGCGCACATGGAACAAGTTTTTTGAGTGTTGCTGTCCCTTCAGTTTGCTGTAGGGCTGGAATGTCTTTAAGTTACACGCTTGTGAACTTAATCTACACTTACTGGAAAAAAGTAGACCAAATGTGTAGTAAAAATAATGCACAGATTATTCAAATATGGATAATTCTAGGGGACATTCTCACTGCTGAACCTGGTTTTTTTTTATGAACCAGTGCATTTACCTAATGGACACTTGTTTCATGCTACGGTGAACTCTTCTGATATATGACTTTGTGTTACTGTCCGTGTTGCAGGTGGATCAACTTTCTTGCAATGGAGACAGAAAAGTACAGCCAGACAGGAGCCAGGCTATTCGGGAGAGGCTGAGGGGAAAAGGACTTCCCACAGGTAAGTGCTTCATTGCAGGAAGGGTTATGGCAATAAAGAGAGCCCTTTGGAAGACCAAGTTTTGGTAGATTTTTCAGCCAGAAAAACTGAATAGTGAAGCACTTGCTGACATTCACAGAACTCTGATGGTTCAGTGTCTACCTAAACATTGGTGGTGGTGACATGAGAATAATTGTTTCAAGAAAATAAGCATCTTCTCACAGTTCAGTCCTGATGGTAGGAACGGATTTTAAAGGTTCTCGATCAAAAGTTTTGTTTCTGGAGAGGTGAATCTTCAGCTGAAAGTATATCAGCTAGAGGAACAGGAACCTTTTTCTTAGTTCCCTCTTTCCTGTGGACTTGGCTTTATCTTTTCATAGCTCTAGTTGCACACGGTCTCTGTCCCTGCTTCCCAGGCAGCCCTGGGCTCTTTTCTCTGCACACAAAGTTTTTCTCCATCGCATCTGTTTTCCTGAAAAGCGGTGTTCTGTGTTCCGTCACAGTTCTGCTGTGCTTTGGCAGTGAAAGGTGGACAGGGAGGCTAGGTGGGATTGTACTGTTGCTTCAGAGAGGTCAGGAAAGAGGAAACCACTCGTAAGTGGAAAGAGGACCATGTAATATTTGTGAAATAAGCCAACTTGATAACCCTGAGCTATCAATCTGGCTCGGTAGTCTGCATCGTCTAAACCCTATTTCTCTTAAGTATATTGAAAGTACCTGCTTGCATAGAGTGCTCCAGGGAATGAATGTTTGTGCATCACTGTTCCAGTGAAAACAGGACTTTGTCTGCATCCGTCCAAGCCTGGCCCCGGAGGTATGAGTTATTAATGAAATGCTCTTGAATACTTGATATTTTTCCTCTTTTTGTCAAGATGAGCTGTCAACCTGCAAAACTGGTTTTCAGTCACTGCTTTTGTTTCATGATAACTTGTTGTTAGGCTGCTGTCTTCACCTTATCCATAGATGGAAAATATTTTTTTTTAATTTTCTGTTATTCGAGTCTTTATTTTCACAAAGGAATGTAAATTAAGTCAGTCATTCCTTTATTTTTTTGTGTTCTGTCTGTACTGTTTCTACTCCAAGATATTTCAGTTACTTTGTATCACATTGGTTACCTGTGGAACTTTCATTGTTCTTCTCCTTTTCCTTAGAGGGTTTACAACCCTGGTAGCTTCCCCAAAACATTTCCCAGTTCTACTTCTATTACCAGTCCCATTTCCTGGTATGTCATACTAGCACCATCTTATTTCTCTGTATTTTGATCTTCAATTAATTCCTTAATCTCCATTTCGCTGAGCCCTCAGGGAATATAGACTGTCAGTAAAACGCAAAATGTAAGAAAACAAAATCCGCACGTAACCAGTCCAGCTTTCCTCTTGATGCATGTACTGAGTTATGTATTTGAAAGTTAGTGAGGACCCAGTGAAATGGGTGTCTGATATTAAAGAGAGACAGCTCACATTTGATTCAGGGCAATTTAATGCTTGGTTATTTTTTTTTCTGTAACTGTATGCTGGTTTGCTGCTGCAAATGCTGCCAATAGCAGCACAGATCTGCCACCCTGGGGGCACAGCTTTTAGATTTATGGAAAAGTGAACTGTGGAATGTAGTACTAATTACACTGATGATAATCTCATCGATTGAGGAGCCACAAGTTTAAGAGAATTAGTAATGGTAAAAACAACAACAACCAAAAACAACAACTACAACAACCACCAAAAAAAAAACCAAACCCAAAAAGCAAACACAAAAAACCCTCAGAAAAGCAAAATAATTTCTTTTTTTTCCTGTTGACGCTACTGTTTTTGCTGCTGTGTATAGTTGAAATACACACTTCTTATGCTAGTTGCGAAACAGCAAACACTTAGAAAGATAGTAAACTACCGGGTGGGATTATGATTCTGAGTTAAATGTCTTTCTAATAAGTTAGAAGTTATGTCCATCATCTTTTCTCTAAATGTTTGGGTTTAACTTCTCTGAAAAGGCATTTTGGGCCCAGTTTAGCACTGGGACAATTGTAGGGGTGGGGGGCACACATAAGAACATGTCTGATTTTACCAGTCATTTTACCAGCATATTTAAGGAAGTAAATAAAGTGAGCAGAGGTCTTTGCTGGACAGGACAGAAGACTTGTTTGGTAGTGACTGGGGTGAGGTTCTGAGTCACTGTTAAAATCTTATTTAATGGAGCAAAAAGTAGTGTAGAGCTAAGGCATTTATTATGAACTCAAGACTAGCGGAATGTTACTGTGAGTGTCTAACTTAAGATAGCTGATAAATCATGCCAAGTTCATGAATACAGAGATGGCTCAGCAGGAAGATGTGCTTCTAGTTGGAGAGTAGCCAACTAATACCTTAGATGTTTGCAGTCTTTGGAAAATGCTGAGATTTTTGCCTTAAGTTTGTGGAAGTCGTTAATGTCAAGATGAGTTTTCTGTACTGTGATCATCCAAAATTACAACTGTTAGGTCTTTATTATTGGCTTAGGACAAATGTTTTGAAATATTTTTCCACTTCATTTGTTTAAATCAGATATTTTACTCTCCGTATGTACTAAGGTTGGACATTTTCAGCTTTTCATTTCCATCTTTACATCTTAAAGATAATTACTAAATTAATAAATGGCTTCATGCTAATATTCTCCCCAATTAAATTTATTTTTTGTCTCTTGACTTGCTTTCTGTGGCCATCTTGGTGAATGAGCTTCATGGCAGGGCTGACTCTACAACTAATTTATTTTAAATTGATATTACAGAATGTTTACTTTCAGTCAAGTCATACTCAGAACACCATATTTTGGAACTGACATGGCCAGCAGAAATATAAGTGGCAAAAACTGGTGTGAGGCATCTGAACCAGTGAGCGTTATTTAAGTTTCCTACTCAAACCACTTTAGACCTTAAGAGTCTTCACTTCAAGAATTATTTTTGGAAGTTGCTTGATAAAATGATTTTGGTATGATGAAAGAGTAAGTAGTTGTGAAACTCTTCCAAATATGAAGCAAGAATTAATTCACTACATTACTCTTTTTGCCACAACTATGGCACTTGTCCTTCAAAAGGATGCACACTCTCTTTAAAGCCAGGCTGGAATCTCTGTAACTTGAAATCCTGCACCAGGGAAGCATTGGTGAGTTGCCTTATGTGTTTATTTATGAAGTTCCAACTGTGTTGATGATATGTGAATAACAAGGATAGACCTTTGCAGAGATATTTCATCTTTCTAAAGAGACTTAGCTAACAGACATCTTAGCTTTGCTTTCCTACCATCAGGGTCTTTTAACTCAACTCGGGCAGCATGGTAGACTGTCCTGAGTTAAATTTGTGTGTTACAATGCTACAGTGGTATCCTGCAAAATTCCCATCTTTGTCTCTGCTAGAAGAATATATACAATTTTTAAAATATCATTAAGGTTCGCCTTATCTGTATGTAACACAAAATAATTGGAAATCCTGAACAAAATTTTAGATGTTGATAAAGTCCCTGTTTAATTAGACTATACACTGTCAGATGCAGCAAAAATGGTATGTGTTGTAAACTGAATAAAAGATTCTAAGGGTAAGTGAAGTTGCTTTTAATTTTAACAGGAAATTCTAACTTTTAGTTACCATTCTCCGGAATAAAAATTACTAATGTCGCTGCCCAGCAAAAACTCTCGCACAGAAGAAAATGTACCCTTTTGCTTTTGATCCAGGGAAATTGTTTGTGGATTGGTTTGGCGCTGCATTTAGGTGAAAATGCAGCTTTTAGTCTATAAATAAATGGTTTATAGTGATGATTTCCATGTGTGAACTGAAACACTCATTTTCTTGCTAAGTCCAAGCACACAGCTTTAACTTATCAAAAAATACAGCTCGAACTTAATTCCAATGACTTGAAAATCTCTCATCTGGAAATACTATTTTTTTCCCCTGTCTCTCAGTACTAGAAAAAAAGAATTGAGTAGGTGGAGAGTAACTTTCCAGAGTTCAGCAAAACCAAATGGAAGCCAGATGACTATTTAAAACAAACAAACAAAAGTGTTCTTTTGTGCTCCAGAAACCATGCCTGTTTTCCTCCAATAACTGTTCCTGTTTGCATCCAGCAGTACTGCTGTTTGATGTTGGTACAGGGATCTTTTAAGCCTAGATTTGGTTCCTGCAGCTTTGCTGAGGCTCCAGCCTGGCAGCATTGGAGCTGCTGTCACAGCGGTGCTCCTGAGGACAACCTTGGAACACTGAAGACAGAACAAGTATAGACACAAAGATCAGTGAGGAAACCAAACCAGAGATGTCGAATGCTGTCTCCATGCAGAAAAGCAGCTCTGTGACTGAGCTTCTCCTGAGGTACGCAGAAATCCAGGAGGAGAACTGCTGGATGGCCCTTTTGCCTACTTGGTTGAGATATGTACCAAAAAGAAATTGGCCCATAAAGTAAATGGGAAGAGCAAAGGTGCAGTTTCTCTTTTCTGCAGAGATGCTGAGGAAGGGAAGAGGTAAAATGCTGCTTTTACAAAGTGCTGCTTGGCAAGGTTTGCAACTCCTATTCTGAACAAGATGCCTGGTTTCTAAAGGTATTTTTTTTTTTTGCTAAAGGGGCCATGTCAGTCCAAAGCAGGACACAAATCATTCTACAGGATTTATAGCTTGGCCATTACTTACAGCTCTTTGAGCAATTCTTGTGTCCAGCTCGTTTCTTCCTTCACAAAGAATGGATTGTTTTAGGAGTAGTTCCATCTGAAACTTGGATTTTCGCAACAATTTAAAAAAAAAAGTGCCATTTGTAGCAGTCAACCCACAGGCCACATCTGGCCCTGTTGTCTTCTATTTGGCTCTCAGCCTACCCCAAAGGGATTGCAAACCCAACTGCTCCATCAGCTGCCCACTCAGATTTGAGAAAATAACTTCATTGTCTTGGGATAAGGGTTTTTCTCTCATTCTGTTTTCTGCTCAGAGGTGGTGTGGGAGATGTTTTTTAAACTCCTGTAGAATAATTTCCTCTTTTCAGACCTTCCGGTCTGGCAACGACAGTGTGTGTCTGCATATATGCCCATAAGCATTGCTAAAATGGTGCTGAAAAAGGTATTTTATTTTGTACAAACACAAGGCAATCAGAAAGGCTTTAAAGAAACTTGAGCTGTGTTTATTCAGCAGAAACAGATACAGCCTGTGATGGCACTGGCAGTGTTTGCACTTACATAATATGTGATCAATGGCCTGGATGACCAAGCTGGTACATGACTAATTGCAGACAGACTGAATTTAGGACCAGATAACGGCTCTCTTGCTCAGAGGAAAGTCAAACAGATTACTGTCAGTGTGAGTAAAAGATGGTTTGTGACTGACACTGCTGTCAAAGAGGGTGTAATTGCATTTATAGCTGAAGACACCGAAGGGAAAAAAAGGAAGCAGATCCATGGTAATTTGGCAAATACAACTGCCAGTTGAAGGTGTGTGGAAAACTAGATTTTCATTTTAGCACCAGAAGGGAATTTCATTGTGAACTCTTGGTGGCTAATTGCTATTTTTATTGTATATATTCCATTGCTATATATTATACTTTGGAATCATCCAATTACTATAATTGCATTCAAATTATTTACAGTAATTATAAATAATTGCACTAATGTAACGTCAAGTGGAGGATAAACACCTAAGGGCAATACATGGAATCAGGAACCCAGATACTATTCAGATGAGCATGAAGAAAAGGTTAGTTCAGCAGAGAAATATTTGGGGAAGGGGAAAGCCTGGCTGTTGAAGTTACTTACATGCTGTAGTATCTTAATTGCTAGTCGCTTGTCCTGTCACCATCAGTGACAAGCAGGGAAGCACTTCTCTGTCCTGTTATACTCTTGGGTAACCGAAGCATGGAGTAGCTCTGTGTGGTCTCAGGTGACATACTTAATGTCTTTAGTGGAGTCAAGAAACTTTGGATGGGTCTCTGGCGTTTCCATTACAAATACAAGCCTTTTTTTTTTTTTTTTGAGGAAAGTCATAACAAGAATCTCACCATCTGTTAGAATTTAAAGATGTAAAACTTCCATTATGCAGTCAAGTTCCTTTTGGTTGATATGTGTGAATAACAAAGTTTCATCTATTTTTAACTGGTAGTTCTTCTCTTTATTTTCCCACACATTTTAGCATAGAAGCTGGAGA
Source organism: Pampusana beccarii (assembly GCA_013399365.1). Lineage (NCBI taxonomy): Eukaryota > Metazoa > Chordata > Aves > Columbiformes > Columbidae > Pampusana > Pampusana beccarii. Next base: position 88,435 of record VWYH01009825.1, on the reverse strand, counting down.
AAAAAAGTTGGTGGCCTGTTCACCTAAAAACTTTGTACTTGTATATGCTATTCAACTGAAAATATGTGTTTGAGGGTGAGAGAAATGTACTGGAAAAGTGGTTTGAAGACTATAGTGTCAAAGAAGGGCATATGATTCCAGTCTGCTCTATTCTGGAGGTGTTCTGCTAGCTCAAAGCCAGAGATATGAGTCTTGTGCTTGAAAGAGATTTATTGCAGTCATTAAAGACCATTGGTCTAATTAATGCTGAGGGTAGCATTAGGAAGTCCAAGGGAAAAAAAAAAAAAGTGAAGATGCCTTAGCAGTTGGTTTTGTGGCTTACAAAGTCTGTAATAGTATTTTTTAAAAAGTGAGGAGGGATGAGGACAGTTTAAAGTTATTAAAATAGAAGAGTTGGCCTGGACTGATTGCTGGTTGCCTAATCCAATTTGTTCATGGTATCTGCAATTGAGTTGCTTCTCTACTGAGAAGTCTTGTGCATGACTGTTGATCTCTGGTGCCGAGAGCAGGACGGGTGCTGGGCTGGTATGAAGTATGGATCTGAAAATTCTGTGTTGCTGCTTTATTTCCATTCACACTCTCAGGATGTCCACCTTGAGCAGGCTGTGCACCATGTGCCCATTAGGCTTGTCTTTACCTTTCTCTCAGGATGGTTCTTAAACAGCTCATGTTGACACTATGAGACAGTTTGGGAACAGCTTTCTGAAATTACATTACATAGAGAGGGATGGGTTTTGCAAAGGTGGGAAGAAGTGCCAAGACACGTGAAAAGCGAAAGTGGGAATGGGGAGAGTAATAAAGGAAAGATGAAAGATATCCATGAGAATTTACAGTCTCAAGACTGAATACTAACTACAGCTGTAGATTCCTTTTGATACTATGTGAAAAACTCATGTTGACTGCATAAGTCAATTTGGACATGACTTAAAGATCTGTAGATGTCTCCACTCAGCAGAGTGGAAGAGCAGCTTGGGAGTGGAATGTCTCCTACACTGCTTTCTGATGGGACAGCTCATAGAATCATAAAATTGTTCTGGCTGGAAGGGACCTTCAAGGCTCATCTAGACCATCCCCCTCCACCATGAGCAGAGACATCTTCAACCAGATCGGGTTGCTTGGAGTCCCATCCAGCCTGGCCTTGGATGTCTCCNAAATTCCTTACATCTAGTCTAAATGTCCCCTCCTTTAGTTTAAAACCATTACCCCTTGTCTTATTGCTTCAGACCCTAAGAAGTCTGTCCCCATGTTTCTTATAGGCCCCTTTTAAGTATTGAAAGTCCGCAATAAGGTCTCCCTGGACCCTTCTCTTCTCCAGGCTCAATACCCCAAACTCTCTCAGCCTGTCCTCACAGCAGAGCTGTTCCATCCCTCTGATCATTTTTGTGGCCTCCTCTGGCCCCTCTCCAACAGGTCCATGTCTTTCCTGTGCTGAGGGCTCCAGAGCTGGACACAGGACTCCAGGTGGGGTCTCACCAGAGCAGAGTAGAGGGGCAGAATCACCTCAGCCTGCTGACCACTTTCCTTTTGGTGCAGCCCAGGATGAGGTGGGTCTTCTGGGCTGTGAGTGCACATTGCCAAGTCATGTCCTGCCTCATCACACAGCTGAAAGGGTGTCCATGCTGTAGCGATGAGCACTTTCCCAGTCACTGCTCATGAGATAGTGTTCACAGCATTCACTTTTCCTCATAAGCAGGTGGGTGGATGACCTGGGGAACAGAAAGCATCTCTGTTGTGCCGAGACAAGGAGCTTGTGTCTTTTGAGCCTCCGTACGAACTGGGAGCAGCCTTTGTTGTATCTAGTCTGAATTTGGTGAGGAGGATGCTCCTTCCCCTGTAGCACTCTTTGTCACTGCTGGCTGTGCTCCTTCACTGCTGCTCTCACCAGCATAGAGCAGATATATTTGTGTCTGGGTTTTCCATGGTGACGATACCCACTAGTGTTGTGGTTCAGTGGATGCAATCTTGAAACAAGATAATGCTTCAGCATGCAGAGATCTCAGTGATCTTTTGAAACAGGGATATTCTTCTGAGTCATGATCAAAGATGTATCAAGTAATGGTGGATTTGCAGCCTCAGTAGGATATTGGAGTTGCAACTGTCTGTTTCTCTCTTTTCTTTTTTTTTTCTTGATTTTCTTGCTATTGCTTTGCTTAGCAAAGTCTTGTGCATGTAAATACTTTCAGTGTTGAAGAGCTGGGTTGCCTTTTTTTTTTTATTTTGCATTTTTTAAAAAAAGTGAAAACTGTGTGTAGGTGAAGTTGTGGGGTTTTTGTTGGTTTTCTTTTTTTTTTGTTGTTTTGTTTTGTTTCATTTTTTGTTGGTTTGGTTTTCTACCTAAAATTATCCCTGAACTGTCATTATTGGAGAGGACTCTGGGAACTCCTTTTGATTTGCTTTTTTGGTGACCATCTTAAATACAGCAGTATTGCGGGTTTTATCTCCCTCTGAAATGGCTGAGTTAAAATCCTATCCAGGAATGTCTGTCCTTGGTGTGCATGTACATGAATGTGAAGTATGTGTTTGCAGGGTGGATATCATCGCGCTGCTTTGAGTAGGTAGTGGGAACTTCCCAGTGAATGACTGTTTTTAGAAGGCTTTTTTATGTCTGTGAATATTATATGTAATTTGCTAGCCTTATGAGGGATGTATAGCCTGAGAATAAGATTTACCTGAGCACAAAGGTAAATATTTTGACGTGAGTTTAGGGTTAAGGCTGTATTTGTAAAGTATGAAGTTATACATCAAGTCTTTTCGGAAGATTAGTAAATTCTCTCTGGCAAAGGTTTTTGTTCTCTTGACTGCCTGGAACATGTGGGAACTGTAGAATTACTTAGAAGATGCTTTTTGAACAATCATGTATTTGTGTGTTGGTAAGAAGCAGGGGGCTTCTTGGTTATGTTTGGTTTTAGTCTTCCTTTTTTTAAAAAACGCCTATTGTTAGTTTAATAACACAGAAATAGAAACTGAAAACGAACAGCCTCTCTTCAAGTATAATATCGGAGTTGAAAACTGTGAAGCCATAGCTTTTAAAGTATTTCTGAGTACAATTATGAGTGTCCTTAAAGTGTTCTTTGAAACTAATTCACTTTGAGCTCACAACTGCTTTCTTTTGTGAGGATGTCTTCAAGGCTGCTTCTTAAAAGATTCACCTGGTAATGTCCCACTAGAGAGCTCTAAAAAAGCTCTAAGAAAAGCCACACACACCATCCTGACTCCCTCTTGGCGTTGCTTAGGCAGCCCAGCACGGAATGTTTTTAGTTGGGTTTTCTCATCAGTGGTATCATGGTGAGGTCAAGATTGCCATATTAATGCAGTGTGTACACTACAGATTGGAAAGGTTTCACTTCATAATAATTTTTGCAATGTACTTGGTCAGTTGGAGTTATGAGTAGATTACTGCATGTGTGTTATGTATGACTTTGGATTTTCACAACTTTAATAATGCAAAAGCATTAAAAAATTTTAGTTAGCTAACAGAAAGTTAGTAGCAGTGGGGGTAGTCTTTGCTGGTTTTCCTCTGGGATGTTACTTTTTATAATGGTTATAATTCTTTTATTCTGATCTCTGGAAGTCTTAAGAACGTGAAAAGCAAACTTATAGGTCATCTGTTAATATGACAAAATTTGATTTTTCTTACCAATGTTTGTAATGAGTTTTGTAAAATCGGGCTAATACTTTGAGAAAATTTTATGGCTGAGACGTTCATGGTCTTGGAAGCTTTGCTGTTTTTTTATTGTAGAGTATTCTTTATCTGCATAGACTGTCATCACCAAAAATAGTCATTAAAGGAAGACTGAGGATTTTTGAAATTCCTAACTACGTAGTCATTCTTCTCTTACTACTGGCACTACTGCAGGGCATCTGTGAATCTGTAGAACAAACTTGGACTTGTTGTCATTAAAAATTGTAGGTGGTGTCTTTGGGTGTGAAAGGTGAGAGGAATGGCTGATTTCAGGGTGATAATTAAAGAGTACTTTTGGTGATAGTCCAGGACGTTTTAAAAGTAAAACTAATGAGAAAACAACCTCCAGCATGCACATGATAGTAATTTTTTTTAAATGTTAACGCTGAATTATAGCAGGCCATATTTTTTTCTTGAACACTTCAGAAATAAAATAAATGCCTCTCAGATATGAAGTAGTTGGACTCCTGTCTTTGGAGACTGACGCAGCCCTTTAAGTAGCCATCTCCATGTTTTGCATGGCAAAATCAAGACCAAAATGTGTGCTCAGTACACACTTTAATAGTAAATAACTTCTGTTATGCTCTTGTGTATTAAGTTCAAAATTACATGTATGAAATGTCTCCTTGTTGCAGGAAAAACGTTGGTGGTGGATGCACCTGATGGACACAAAGCTCACTTCTCTCAACAGACCATGCTTAACAAAGGACTTAGCAAGTCTATGGGATTTCTGTCCATTAGAGGAACACAAGGCGAGGAAGAGTTTTTCCAAGGTGTTTCCTCAGATTGCAGCTCAGGACAGGAAGATGTTTTCTGTCCTCATAGATGTAAAACCAGTGAGTTTGAAAAAAAAGGTCACCTTCATACAGACGTCACTCCCAAGCGGAAAGTCTGGGCTTCCACCACAGATTTGCTTTGCACAACTGACAAGGCAGCTGAGAGGGACCGTGCTGGAGGCTCTCATGGCCACAACCATCAGTGTGAAGTGTTTACAGTACGGACTTCTACTGCTACCAGAAACAAGGAAGCAAGATACTCTGATGGGAGCATAGCACTAGATGTCTTCGGGCCACAAAAACTGGACCAAACACGCCATGTGCCTGAGACATCAACTTCTGCAGCAATATCGAGTGCCTTTGACAGGATAAGAGAAAGGCAGAAGAAGTTGCAGCTTCTGAGGGAAGCCATGAATGTAGAAGGTTAGTGAGGCTTTTTGATTTTCTGAGTTATTCCAGTCACTGAACAAAGGTTTCCCATTACGATGAATTTGAGTTCTCTTGTAGCAGCTCTTGAAACTGCCAAGATCTTCACTTTGTCTTCTATGTTTAGGTAAAGTGAAAGCGCTAGAATGCCTGTTGCCAATGAAGATAAATATTCTTGTCCAAATTACTCACCCAGTGAAAGTAACTGATCTCTCAAACTCAGCCAACATCAAATTCATCAATTGAAATTAAAAAAAGAGGAAAAAAGTTGGTAACAGCCAATGGTCAAGTAATCTTTCTTGGAGGAAAATGCTGATCTCCAGGTACTAGAGATGGATGTATACCCAAGAGGAAAGAGAGAATGTCATCTCCAGATCTCTGTTTTTGCACTGTATAACTCTGGATGATGCAATTAAGCCCTTAAATATGAAATCTCTTTTGGACTCATGTTAAGATCTTTACCTCAGTGGGAATACTTGGCAACAGGTTCCTTCAGTTAATTAAAAGAATGCATGGGGAGTGAGGGGCGGGGAAGGTCTTTGTATTTGTTTTGTGGAAAGTTTTTAAATGGTCTTTATGCAGAACCCTATAAAGGCAGCTGTGTGTTTTGTTTGCTTTGAAAATGTGATGTGATTTTCAGGGATTGTAAATTTGGGACAGTTGGATAGAAACTGAGAGCAGAGTCAGATGCTGCTTGTGATGGGCCAGAAGGCATAACTTAGTCGTCTGAGGTATATGGTAGAGGAGCTGTATGTACAGAGCTAGCTCAGTCATTTATTCAGGTGCATTCAAAAATCTGTACAGTTGAAAACTCACGGCTGCCTGCCTGTTGTATGACAGAAATAACTATGTGGAAAAAAAAAACTTTGGCCCTTTTCTGGCACTGAGGTGTAAACACCTCCTTAGGGACATCCCTATTAAGGGGAGATGATAAAGCCTTTTATCAAGGTAAAATTTGTAAAAATGCCTGATCCTGTCCCCTGTGGCCATCTCCAGAGATGCCTATATTGCAATTAGCCCTTCTCTCTTATGCATGTGACCCTTGTACTCCAGAAAAAGTTATTGAAATGGCATAGGCAGTTTTAAAAGCTAGTATGACTTCTGTAGAAGTTGTAGAGACGAGACAGCCAGAGTATTTTTGTGCTATCGAATTAGCATCTTCCAATGAGGCTTACATTATAATGTGAGAGAATGAATGTAGATGCAAGTAGTACTGTGGAGATACCATGGTTTATCTCAATAAAAGTTCACCATCGGTCATTATCTACTAAGATGTCTGGTGGGATATAGGGAAGGTTGTTTGGGTTTTTGGTTTAAGAGCCTGAAGTTGAAGGGGACTATCTCAAGTGCATGAGTCAACTGAGATCTTTGGAGATAGGCAGCTGACAGAGTTTAAGAGGAGGCCGCTCCCTGCATTGGGAAAGCTCAATAGCCTTGTTGCTCAGGAGCGCAGCTTTGTGCAGGTTTGCGTTGCACAACAGCAAAACCGAAAGCTTGGCCAAACCCATTGATGAGCAAGAGTTTATCATTCTCGTTCAAACAGATTGAGAGCCAGAAAATCTAACGTGCCGTGCGTTGCCAACTGAGATAGTTCAGATGTGTGAAACTACTTGGTTCATAAAGGGAATGGGTCAAGGTGCAAAGTAAACTGGGAACTGAGGCTTAATAGTCACAGGAGCTGAGTGACAAATCTGTACAGGGAAGATTGAGGCAATAGCTAATGACTCACTGCCCATCCTTCTGAATTCAGTCATTACTTACTAGAAAAAAATCAATATATTTTCTCAATAGATACCTGGGTTGCAACGTTCTTGTCTTACGAGTTTTCTGCTTTCAGTAGAGGAGGAAGATATGTTTCACTTGAAGTTAGGAGCGCTCTGCTGTTTTATTTTAGGCTCACTTTTTTTTTTTTTTTTTGGTCAGTTAACTACTTAAAGAAGAATTTTGGGCCACAACCTGGTTGTGAATGTGAATTTTTAATGAGAGCCTGTTCAAAGGAGTATTTTAGTAAGATGGATGAGATGATTTTTCACATAGGAGTTGCTGCTGTGTTTGACAGGGCTTGAGAAGCCTGACTGAAGGTATTCTATTCCACCTCAATGAGCAGATTGAACAAAGTCTACTAGTCTGTTATAGCTTCTGTTCCCTTTTTTGTTCTGTATGTTTTGCTATTCCCTATCTCACATCTTGTTTACAACTGGCGAGTCCCTTGAGATCTTTTGTAAAGAGAATCTATTGCTAGTTTCATCTGTCAAAGAAATGAAGAATCCTGCATGTAAGTTTTTGTGCGTTACTATTGTATGTAATTTTCAAACACTTAGTGGGTAGACATACTGCCAAGTGTCAGGCATTATCAAGTGTGTGTGGCATTGCTCTTCTGACATAAACCCAGCCTAGCCAAGAGATGTGAGCAACTGCGTGGAAAGCTGTGGTAAAATACGTCGCGTATCTTGATAAAGGTAGCGGTGCTGATTTCTTGGGCAGCACTTGATGCAAGGCTTAGTGCCTACCTTAGCTGGTAGTTACATTGTGGACAGGTGGGCAACAACTAGAAATGGAGTGGAAAAGAAGTCCACCAAAAATGGCAGTGAGTACTGCTCTGCCTACGTGGGACAGAGCACAACCTCAAAGGGTAGGTGTTGACAGGAAAAACAGGGAAAGAGAGTGAGGTATTTGGAAAGCTTGTGTTGTCAGGAATAAGGGTTCTGTTCAGCTTGAGGGGTAGACAAAAAGGCAAGGAGCCATCGGAACCGCATTGGTGTTTGGGTTTAGTAGACCAGAGACAGTCTGACTTCTCTTTGGTAAGTTTGGGTGTATTTTCAATTTGATTGAGTCGAGGTCTAGGTTACAGTTAAGTCTGTGTAAATTGTAGTAAGCCTCTGCTTTCAGCTGTACATTGTTTTTCAGTTTTTAACTTGGGAAATGGCATTGGACTCTCTGCGTACTAAACTCGGCCAGATAAAATTTCCCTCCTCGAACTACAAAGGAACTTAAGCGACACATGGCTTATTTCTTCTTTAATTTATCTTGGGTTAAGCTGGCAAATGTTTTTGTTATTCGTAAAACCTTGAGCTGACTGTCTTGGAAAAAAAAAATGTTCTCATGCACAGGCTCTGGTTTGCCAAGGTTTCACTCCGAATGGATTTTTACGATCCAAATTATATACTCATGAAAAGTAGGGTTTATAGTGGAAAGAATGACAGAGCTTTAATTACAGCTGCGCTGTAACAGAGTAGTTTGTAGTAAGCTACCAACCATCTAAACTGCACTATAATCTATGGTCAGAACATCATGGATTTAGCCTCACAAGCCTTCCAGAAACAGTGTCATTGCAAGTGCCATGTTCATGGACTTGCTGGTTTATATGTTGTTCTGCTATATCGTTTCAGGGTTGAGGTTGTTTATCTGTTGTATACTGAAGAAAGTTTGGGTCTTTGTGATTAGGTGCTTAGCCAGGTTGGGGAAAGGGAAAGAGACTTATATTTGACTTCAGGTGTAGCCAATTCTGAACATTAAGAACAGACTCACAATATATGTATTAATCTTGCCAGGGAATGGGAGACCAAGTTCTGCATCTCTGCTGTTATTGTTCAGTCTTCTTTTTTTTGTTATGTAGGTTTTTCCAGCTTAGACAAAATTGTTTGGAGTTGTGAAGTTGTTTCTGTTGAGCCCAAGCAGTTTATTTGTACCAGGGGAGCAGATTGTGGTTTTGTTTTCCTTTTGAAACTTGGTAATTGTTGCTTGGCACCAACTGCTAGCATCCCGTCTCAGAGAGAAAATAACATTCTACCTTTTACATTTTGCATTGCCACTCAAGAGAATGGAAGCGTCACCTGTTCTCCCTTGCTCCCAGCTTTCTTTGCCTTCTCACTCACAAAACTGATGGTATTTTCTGAGGGTGATGAAGGGTAAACACACTTCAGTTTTGGAATCTCAGGCCTGCCTTGATACAGCACGATGGTAAGGGACAAGGCTGTGAGACGGCAGCCTTGTACGAGGCTCTCCCTTTTGTTTGCTTAGGTAGCTTGCACTCCCTCAAATGTAGGCATAATTCAAAGTGAACTGGCTTGTGCTGACTGGGGTGAATGTGCATCCTTCTTTTTTAAAATGCAGTTTTGCTTATGGGGGTGTTGCAAATCAGATGCATGAGGGAGCAAGCTGTAAAGATTGCCCATGTCCTGGTGGAATACAGGAGCACAAAACCAGTTGGGAGAGTAGTAGTGTACCTGGCTGCGGGTTGAATAGCAGACAGGGAGGAAAAAGAGGAGAGGATACCAAAAAAGTTGATCTTGCTGAAGCTTTAGCATGCCAAATCCAGAGGTGGAGGAATGGGGGTGGTTTGCGAATATTCTCTAGACTTTGTTAAATATTTTGGCAGTTGGGAACCATGTGAATCCTAGAGCCTCAACTTGTTTTTATCCCTCTCTCTTTACCTTTGATTTTCTCCAACTGAAAACAGACATGATTAAGCCCTCTCTTTTTTTTTGGTCCCCTTACTGCTGCCTGCTTCATGCAGTCAGCAAGAAGAGGCAGCAATATTCTGTATTTCCGGAGATTTCTGCTTCCGAAGTCTTCTGTGCCGTTATCTCGCAAAACAGTGTTTTCATTGGCTACCTTGAAGAGTCATCTGGACCCCACTTATAAAATTCCATATTATGACTGTATGTGTTTAGGTGGAGAATTACAGTTAGGGATACTCTAAATGTCCAGATTTTAAAATTCTCTTAGTTTGAAGCAGTATTTTTGAATAATGGAAAATATCCGCAGGTAATCAGGTGGCTGTTGGTAGTAAATTTATCCCAACAAAGTCCCAGAAATTTGGGAGCTGCTGTAGAAGTGGGTTAAAAGAGAGACTGGATTTGGGGCAAAAGAGAAATAACTGCTTTACAAACTCACCTCTGTGAATTCAATGAAGTGTGTATACTTTCTTTCTCTCTTGAATTCTGTGCACTCAGTTCATGTGTAGGCTAAGACGAGGAAATGGGAGTCACCCATACTGGTAGATCTGCTCGTGTGTGAAGGCAAATTAAGGCACAGTTTACACACGTCTTACAGTCGTTGTGCTGCAGTATGATTTAAATTCACTGGTGGCAAAATGGATTGTCATGTGGTTGGTATGTCTGGTAAGGATAAGTTTCATTGAGAACAATATTCAGAAATCACACTAATGAAGCTGGAGGGTAGGAAAATGGACTGATACTATTTTAGATAGAAAACTTTCAGTTGTTAATTTTACTGAGGCTGTGGAAGTTGTCTTTTCAAGGAAAAAGAAAATGTTTGTGGGATTTCTGTAAAGTACAAGTACTCTGGCATCAGCCACTATTATTTTGTTCTGAATTACATAGTTTAACATAAGGTAGTAAAACAGCTCTTAAAATTCTCTTACAGTTCCATAACTGCACGGCAAAGTGGCATCTGCTTCATTGAGCTTTCAGCAGCTCACATAGTTGGGGATTATTAGTTTTCAGTCAACACTTTACAGTTCTCATTTGGATAAAGCATTTAAATTCAAACAAGCAAACAGCCAGCTTCAATGGCCAAATTTTCAGCCTGTGACCATTTACATGCCTCATCCTAGATGGCGTGATCCAGATCCAAAAAGTAAGGTTCTCTTTTTAAGTATAAGACACTGAGTTCTTAGCAGACCCTGGAATTGTTGTTTTTAATCTTGCTGATTTCCTTTCTAGCCCAGCCCTAGAGATGTGTGTGGTCTGCAATCTTACAAGTTTCTTTTTCTTCCTGCCACTCAGATCCTGCTAGACCCTGTGCATCAGATGTCCCTTTGGCTCTCTAGGGAGCCGCCTGGATGCCCAGTGGCTTGAGCTGCGTGCTCAATACAGCGTTCTCGTTTAGAATGTGGGTAGTGGAAATCTTGCAAGTTAAAATGAGCCTGCTCCCCCGGGAGGCTGAATTGATTTGCTTCCCATGTCCAGTTGTTGGATATGAATCCTTACCAGGGATTTATTCTGGATCTCTACATTCTTCCTGTTAAACCTGTGCTGCCTTGCATAAGATAATTCAAGTTTCCTTAGATGAAAAGATGAAAGGGAAGCATAAATATGACTGTAACCTACTGGTTAAACTCTTCTAAAAGCAGCAATTCCCAGCTTCTCCTCAAAGGACAGTTCATGTGTTTTAAATGGTATTATAGTAACACTCTTAAGTAATAGAGACACCTACCAATAAACCTCAAAGAGCAAACAAGAGCTCCTGCCCTGTCACAAAGCTGTCTGTTTAGCTCTGCCATTTTCTCTGTACAGCCAGTAATAATTCTGTAATAATATGTATTTGAAAACCTGTGTATCTAATGTGAGTCATGTGTTCAGGATAATGAAATTCCAAGCTAAATGTGGTTCTCTGATTTCAGTTGAAGTTGGCTGAGATGAGGCTTTCTGTAAATCACTTGTCTGGGCTTGCACGTCTTGCCTTGCGTAAATAGCATGTTTTGTTATTTTATGCCGGGTTGGGTGCGTAAGGTTGTGCTCTGCTGGCTTTGATAGGGAGTTTGAAAAAGCACCACTGCAGCACTAAGCAATGCAAACGCAGATCCTTCAAGTTGTAATGCTTCATTTGTTTCTGCATCGTGGTGTTACCGTGTATTTATTCATATTAAAACATGCTTAAACTCAGGTTTGTTCTTCTACTAAGGTATGGAATGACTTGAAGTGTTCTGGTAACAGATGGTAATCTAAACACAGAAATGTTAAGAAGGTTAGCTGGTAGAATGCTTTTTGCTACAATGTGCTTCGTGTTTCAAGAAGTTAAATTGATACTGAAGTCTCTCTTCAGTCAACGAACAAACAAAACCCAAACAAACCAACAAAGGCCATTCAAAAATCCCAGAGAAAATTGTAAATTTGGGAGATAAGTTGTTTTATTGTTGACTATAGCTTTTATTGATAGCATCTTTCAGTTTCTTCACAGCCAGACAGACTAGAAATTTGTCCTTATTTTTGAAACTATTGTATGAAAAGCTTAACTTTAACTTGATCCCGTAATTGGGACTTTATGACCTTTGGAAGCCAGTTCTTAATTAGAAGAAATTTGGCTTGGCCTTGAACCAAGTGCCTTCTCTGAAGTTAAATCCTTTATGTTAAGTGTTCGAATTGAGGCAATTTTGCTGGAGGAGCATGCATTATTTGGGGAATTTTGCAAGCAATTATAGATATGGTAGTCTCAATAGTTACAATTTAATGGAATGTTTGCAGTTCTGCAGTGCATATCCTGTCCCTGCCCCAGAAAACATGAATTTTGGTTAAGAAGAGGGAAGTGTGGGGAGCACGTGTAGGAGGGGTGCATAGCTGTGTATATACCAGCACAGAACTGGAAGGTGATTGCTGAAGAGAAGATGCCCCAGCAGCAAACAGTTCCACATCTGGAAATATTTTCCCTAAACTGAACAAAGCAAAGCAAAATCTAGATGTTTTACCCCAAAGTTCAGGCTGTAGCTTCTTGATTGCCTTTACACTTTCGTCCCTAGGCTGAACAGTCATTGATGCAGCCCCACGTGGAAAGGTGGTAAAATGCCTCCAGAAGATGAGAAGAATTCCTTTGCTTGTGTGATTGGGATAAGTTGTATGGTCTTGCTTGGGGGGAAAGGTGTGACAAGAAAGGAAGGTGATCTCATCTCTGGCTCTACTTCTGAATGCTGGGAGAATAGGTCTGAACTGAGCTGGGCCTCCTGCGGAGGGCTGTGCAAACGCTGAGATAAGTAGTGATCGGGAATCTGACTTTATGTTTCTTGGCTCGTGAACTTACCCCTTGGCCTACAGCAGGGTTCCAGCTCCTGCTGTAACAGGACGAATCAGGAGAAGTCAAATACCCTGCAGAGTCAGATATCACACCACCAAGTACAAGTACTTGTTTTGTCTTTTAACTGCCTGTTTCTGTTTTACCACTTTATTTTTTCGCAAATTTTGATGTCTTGAAGAACCAGAGTGGAGCCACAATTTGTGTGTGATTCAGGAAGCCCAGGCTGCTGACTAGGTGGAATAGAATAAATCTGTTTAAAATGTCATGTTATATTTTATTGTTCCCTTTCCATCCTCTTGCTTCAAAGTCAGTCTAGCAGACTTGAAAAACCTACATGTTATAAAGCTGCTAGGAAAGAAGAGATCTGTTTTCAGTTAAATATTTCTGTACTGTAGCTCCAGCATCATGTTCGTATTGATGCCTCGCTTAGCGGGCTGGTAGTATTTTAAAAATACATCTCCAAAAACTACCCACTGAATTTGGTTTATATTTCCCTCATAATTGCGAGATTGGCGGCAGATTTCTTTGTTATAGAATCTGGAACACTGAAAGCAGCCGTTGTGAAAGACTGAAGCAAACGTCCCACTTAACACCCCCAAAGAAATTCCCTGCATCATGCTGTAGATTGGTTTGCAAATGTGCAAATTGCTCCTTTTTGAGCATAATGTGAAACGTCCTTACAATTAATTTGGGTTCATGCTGCTAAACTGTGCAACTGGAATGGGCTAACAGGAGCAGTTGTTTTCATTGGCTGATTGGCTGCTTTGCTTACTTTTCTCAGTTTTCTTAAAGAATCTTGTATTTGGTGGGACAGTGGGGAGCTGCACAAGCCAAATGTCTGGGTAGAAATGGAGGAAATGCCAGCTTTAAGGAGGAAAGTTTTGGAAACAGATGTTCCAGAATTAATATGAACTAGTCTTTAGTCTTGGTCAACTGCATTGTCTTACATCTTATCATGCCTTTTCCTATTTGGTGTTTTCCCTGCTTTCTGTAGGATGTCTGAATGAGTGGTGCTGTTGACTGCACATCTAACTTGTCCTCTCACCTAATACGAATTATGCCACCAGTTTATAATTCTCGCAGGATTTTCCACCAGGCTTTCTGTTTTGTGGAAGTGGGAGGCTGGAACCTCCAGCTTCTTTTTTGCAGCATCCAGACTTATCTTTTAAGTAACAATTGATGGCGTTGAGACTCTGTGTCAAAATATAGTTTTGACAGTGTTATTGATGAACCTAAAATATGTTCATCCTTAGTAATGAGTTTAAAACTATTTCAGATCACAAAGGTAGTGATGAAACACAGTTGCTAGCACTTGCATTAAGTTCTCTCAGTTAATTAAGGATAAAGGAATAAGTATTATTAGGGCAAGCTTGGATTCTCGGCGTGCCTGTCTGCACACAGCTTGCTCATCGGAGCCCTAAGCCACTATATTAAGGTTCAATCGACTATCCTTGATTATCTTAATCTAACTCTTCTTCAAAAACCCCTGATGTACAACCTCACTAGTTAACCTGTTCCTTTGTGCTGTCACTCTCTTGTGGAAAAAAAATTGTTACTAATGTCTGAGATGAATATCTCAACCTGCAAATTTAGCTGTTGTCTTTTTCCAAACAGCAGATCACAGTTTACTTCATAGGAACATTTTGGATAATGGAGTCCTTTGTCCATCTCCCTCATTTCTATGTTTTCAATTTGTTTCTATCTCCTCTAGAAAAAAAGTAAAGCCGTTTCTTGTTAACCATTGATTGTGGGTCATATTTTAGTTTAATTTGGTTTGGTTTTGTTACTCTCTTCTAGAAAGGTGAAGCAAAGTTAACTGAATCTTTCTGTATATTCGTTGCTTTGTGTTGGAGATGAACCTAGTTTTCTAGTTATGTCCTCAGCAGCACTGGATATAATAGAAGCAATAAAATTTATTTCTTCTGTGTAATAGTTTTGTTAATAAGATTTTTCTCTGAGTAACTTTGTCACTGGTGTTAATCATACCTGTTGAACCTGTGGTCTGCTTTAACTTTTCACCTCATGTTGATGCTTGCTCATGTGTTGCCTATATTGTATCCTTACATTTTATGTTCCTTGCTGTAGAGATTTGTACTTCACTTTACAGCAGTTACGTGTGTTTTCTCTATATCATCACCTTTCTTGTCAAAACCATTAACTAACTGGACCAGAGACAGCCTTCTGCAAAGAAGAACACCTGAAGTGTTCTCCCACTTAGTGAAACATTGGTAGTCCCAACATGTGGGGAATTTTTGTTCTGTTTTCTGCTTTTAGACAGGCTATGTGGTGGTTCATTTGCTGTGGGAGATAGTTGTACATATCCCTTCTGTGAAGTCCTTTGCTCCAGGATGTTATTTAAAGAATCCACTGAGAGTAAGAACTGAGGCTGTGCTGTTTTGATTTCTTATCACATGCATTTAGCTGTTCTAGTTAATTAAACATCCTAGAGGGGCTTATTAATTGATTGATTGATTGATTGATTAATTGATCTTATTTTGTGGATGTCGAAGATGAGCTGAATGAATTACAATTTCTCAGTTCCTGCTTTGTCTCTGTGGATATTTTTCCTTTTTTATCATGAAGGAACCAGAGACTGAACCCTGGTGGTTACTTTTTACACACAAGAGGTATGCACCATATATCTTAATCAGTTTTGTTTGCAGAGGGGATTGGGTTTTGTCTTGGGTTTTGTTGGTCTTTTAACTGTTAGTTTTATCTTGAGAATGATGATGGTTCAGTGAGGTTCAGAGGACAGCGATAGTCAAGAGAGGCCAGGCAGACCACAGAACCTTCAGGCTGCGGAGACAGAATGGGACTGCACAATATCTGTTTGCTTTCAGACTCCATAACCACAGACCAGCATTTTAAAAATGTTTTGAAAATTTTTTTTTAAATTTCAAATGTTAATCTGCATTTGATTTTTTTGCTATAAACCTGTTGTTCTCTTACTCCTCTGATATCCTGATTTAAACTTTCAGAGCCTTTGAGAAGGTACAAATCTTACCACAGCGACGTTTATAGTACTTCAAGTGAAAGTCCTTCTGTTATTTCTTCGGAACAAGATTTCAGACAAGGTAAGACTTGTGTTTAAAAAATTCTAAAAAAAAATTAAAATAATTTTTAAAAGCCTGAATTAAAAAAAGAAAAAACCTAAAGAAAAAAGTTCAAGATGAAAAATAGACCCCAAAAGTATTAAGTTAAATCTTTAGTAGGAGGCTTGATAATTACCACTAATCTGAAGTTGTAAGATGATCTCATGTAATTACAACATTGTGTATAGTTCAGCATAGTTGGCAGTCTGTTCAAAAATGACCTTGATATTTAGCACTCTGAAAGGGAACTTGGTAGGAAAAGCTGGAAATGGTTAACTTTTAATTGGAGCGCTTGTTTTAAATGATGCGCTGGTTTCAGAGGCACAAAAATGACTGAGTTGTTTTACAACAGTAAATTGCAAAAGCTTTATATGAGACATACATGGTTTAATTATTTTTATATCAGTGGGTTTTACTGTGAGGGTTATATGGTTGATAATTTATAGGCCAAGGATTTCAGCATGATGCAAAAGTAGTAGATACTACAGGATATTTGCAAGATAAATTTAAGTAAGTTATGTGAAATTAATGGATTGGAAAAGCAGGAGATGATATCAAGGAGTGTTCACTGATATACAGCAGGAAGGATGCAATGGAAGCACAGCATGGAAGTAAATACCTGGTGTGTTTTTTGAAATAAATGCTAGAATGCTGAAAAGAAGTCAGGTGGAGAGCACAGCTGATTAAATGAATAATCAGCTTTGCAAAATCACGTGGTGGGGACAAACCATTTTATGAAAACGTGGACAGAAAGCAGTATTTAGGAAGCTAGAGCATAGCTGCACTGTAGATATTCTGCATGCACAGAATTCCAACCCAGCCTCCAGGTATTCTCTGATCTCTCAGCATTCCTCATCTTTGTCTGTCCTGCTTACTGAGCCTGAAGCCTAAGGAGCATGTATGAGTAGCAAGGCTCCTATAATGCATTCCTTTTTCTTGCTATTTAGAACAGGCTGTTTATGTGTTCCAGTCCAAAGTCAATGACTCCTAAGTTTGTACAGGCAAAGAGAGAGCTCCTTTCTGGCTGTTAGCAGTAGTATTGCTGGACTAAGTGAAATGACTATCAAAAAGTCAAAGCGGGATGGGGGAGAGAATCTGAAAGGGAAAAAAAAAAAGCCCTCATGGCTAGAGATAAGAACAGTTTAATAGGACAGCAAAGGAAGAGAAGATCGTAGTAGTAATGATAATAATAGAATGTACAAAACAAGTGATGCACAATGCAATTGCACACTGCCCATGACACCGATAGCCCATTTGCTCCCAAGCAGCAGTATTTGCCCCCTAGCCAGCTCCAGTTTCTATACTGAGCATGATGACATATGGTATAGGATACATACCCCTTTGGCCAGCTTGGGTCAGCCATCCTGGCTGTGCCCCCTCCCAGCTTCTTGTGCACCTGGTAGAGCATGGGAATCCAAAAAGACCTTGACTACTGAGCAGCAACTGAAACATCATGCTGCTCATACTAAATCCAAAACACAGCTATGAAAAAGAGAATTAACTCCATCCCGCCAAAACCAGGACAGCTGATAAGGGTCTTAGATGCTGCTATGGGAAGACGTACCAGCAAAAGGTACAGGATAGCAGGTTAGTATATTACCAAAAGAATTCTTTTTTTTTTTTTTTTTTTT
>VWYH01009825.1:0-71066 GCA_013399365.1 Pampusana beccarii | reverse complement strand
TTTTTTTTTTTTAATAAAATTATAAGGACGAGTCAGATCCCAGGGATAAAAATTAAAAACGGAGCTCAACAATATATACTGGCTTCTTATCTCCCTTCTTGTGAACGGGATGCATATTTACTTTACCTAGCTGCTCTTATTCTGTTCTTGTTTTGCATGATCTCTCTGGCACTTATATGTCTCAGCTCATGGCTGACAAAGAAACAGGTCACTTTGGAAAGGTGTCCATGCAATTGTGTGGTTTTTGGGTTTTTTTAGGCCTTCCTTAGTATTCTTTTTTAAAGTATATGTGTAGTGCAGCTGTCTTTGTTGGGGCAAACTATAAGATTATTTTTAAAACTGAAATCAACTTCATAATGCTAGTTCATCTAATGCTGCAGTGCTGTTGTGCAGAACACATGAATCTGATTCCTTCTAAGTAATCTCATATGACTTGATAATTCCTTGACTTTTAGATTGGATTACTCTATGTGCTTTGTTGCCCAGTCAGGTATTAATTTGTCTTTTGTTTTGCTAGTGAGAAGAAATGAAGGTTTCAAGAGAGATGATGCCAGTGGTGCTTTGCCAGCTGCTGATGATATCTCCACATCAAGTCAAGCTAATTCTCAGCGAGCGAGGTAAACCCCATGAAAACAGTATGTCTTGAAGTGCTGTGTCTTTATCAAAGACAGTATTCTAAATCTGCAAGCAAATTTTTCACTCCCATCCCAGTTTCCATTTAAGGTTAATAAATGGCATGTTGTACTTGAAAGAAATTAGCATTTTGGAATTACATATTGCTGTCTGAAGTAAAACTCTTGTGGTGCACTGGAGTGTAGAGGTAAGTATACCAGTTAGTAGACGGAATTAAGTGCCATATTTAAGGGATACTGGGTTGTGCTCCATCAAGTTGCGATATCTGTCAAGTCAGTGGCCATGTTCTGCTTGGAAATATTTAATAATTTTAATTTTGATTGTACTAAAATAAAGTTTTAAAGATTGTACTAAAATAAGTTTTTAAAAATCTTGATACCAATTATTTTGCTTTTTTTTTTTTTCCATTTAATAAGGGAATTATAGCATTCAATTTCTTTGAAATAAGCCAAAAGCCATACATTTGGTTGGTTATTTTGGCAAACTCTTAGTTTGTATGTTGTTGTGTTTGGATGGATTTACTTATTTATTTATTTTTGCATAACCTCAGCACTGATTAGGCAGGCCAATTCAGTATCAATTTATGCTTTTTGAAATTTATTTTGCTATGCTGCGTATTGTAATATTACATCTGTTTGCTTTTTATTTTTCCAGTGCTCTTCATCAGTGTTGTTTTAAAAAGTAGGTTCTGCTTTGTATGTCTCACCTTAGTACAGCTTTTTTGTACGGCAGCTATGTAGTTTGTCATACCTGTTAGATTTTGAGAGTGGTTGCAGTTTGAGAATTTTTGTTGACATGGAACTTCTAGATTGAAAGTTTCCTTCTTCTAGTTTCTGCCAGATGCTGAATCAGCTCAGAATATTTTATCAAAATTATTCAAATGGCTTTTGTAGTATGGGGAAACAAAAAGATGTGTTTTCCCCGTCTTCCCTCCCCACATTACAAGAAGAAAGCTCATGGGAGCCTTTTGCTTTGTTTGGGGTGGATCAGGAGAAGGATTGCTGTTGTGCTCAATATTTTAGGATATTTATATGTTTTTGGCATAAGTTGGATGGCAATCCTGCTCTATCCTGTTAAAGAAACTTAGAGGTGTCCAAAGGTTGTACCTGTTTCGGATGATGTGGCAAAGCTGTCAAAGTTGTTCATTTAGCATATAGGGTGATGTGCAGTGGAGGGCTTAGATCCATGCTTTCACCGTGGAGATTAAAATAAGTGAACATCTGCTTCTTGCACTGTGTTGTGTGCCTTAAATGGGTCTGGCTACGACAAGTCTCAGATGAGCTGTATCTGATGAACGAGAGAACAGTGACTTGGAAAATTCGACAGCTTTTTAGGCATTCCTTAGCTGGGCAAATGCTGCTTTGTTGGCAGGAATATGGGATCTCTTCATGTAACAGCACGTATGTTAAACTGCAGCGTCCAAGCAGTCTTAGAAATCCAGCCTGTCTTGACGCAGGAGAATTTGGGCTACCGTCTGAGCTTTCAGGGCAAATTTTCAAGGACTCAGGTTACAGATTTGTGTTCCATGTAACCCTGTTAAAGAGGTGTAAATTTCTGCTTTGCATTTTATGCTGTCCTAGCACCACACTAAAATGGCAAAGTAGATTAGTACTGTGTGTACAGAATGCGCGCATAGCTTTCTTAACTGACTTCCCATTATATTTTTTTTTCTTTCTGGTGAATACTGCTAAGTCAGCCTCGTTGTGCATTGGCTTTGACCCGAACCCAGGAAAGTTGCCAATTCAACACTGTAGCTATACTTCAGAATAAAACAGCAGTAATTTGTGGATGCTGATAGAGAACTTTGGTTACTATTTACAAAATGTTTCAGAAACAAAGTAGTATGTGGTATGTAAACGAGTCATAGTGTTGTAAATGAATCAGGCCTATTATGCAGGTGAAAATGTTGTGGTAGAACAGTACATACTTTCTCATGGTTCATTTTGTATTATTTTACTTTATATTGCTCTGTTCAAACCAGTACCTTTAATGGAAGTAATTTGTATATGTATGAAATGTAGAAGGAAAATGTTGTTTTATAAGTGCAGTATAGACTTATCTGTTGCATTGAGCAATTGAATGAATTTTGCATGTGTGTAACTATACAGTCTTACTTCAAGGCTTAGAATTTTTTTAAATCTCTTGTTTCTGCTTGGCCTCCTCTCTGTGCCTTTGCTAAAAGATACCACTCTACACTTGTACAAAAATATCATAGTACGGTGCACAGATACTCAGAATTTTCATGAAGTGAGGAAGCTTTTTCTTTTTTTTCTTTTAGATTTAAGTACCAGACTAGTAAGCATATCGAAGACTGAAAAATGAGACTAAACTCCTCAAAGCTTGTTTTACTAGCTTTTTTTGTAGAACCACTGAGAAACAGGAAAGCAGCCAGGAGGAGAATTCGATCCTAAAAAATACTTAGATAATATCTCTGTTAATTATGTCAGCTGAATGGAAAACAGCACTCCTGTTCTCTCGTTCTTTTTCTCCAACGACTGTTAAAACTTTTCAGTGCTAACAAGTGTAAAAAGGAATACCATCAAAGATGGTAGCTAGTTAAGCAGGGAGATTTCTAAGAAGGTAACGATATTTTTATCCAGAATCTTGCATGTTGCTGCTTTAAAGTGTCCTGTGTTGCAGAAGACCTTGGCTCTTTTAACTTCAGAAACATAAGCTCTCAAATTAAAACTCCTGATAGCAAGTGGTTCCACGGAGCAGATTCTCAGAATTTATGGTTTTGACTGGTCATTTGATTTCAGGGTTTGGGGAAGTAGATGCGACTTATTCCATTACTTGAATCCCATCAGTACTGGGGAGCATATTTCAGTGTTTTTCTCTGTGTTCAGAGATACCATCTGTACTTCAATACATATTAAATTTACTGCTCCTGTGGCATGTCCTTAGAGGCAGTCTGCGTAATTATCCACAGAATTATCCTTGTAAAACTGTGTTGTAAATCAAATGGGATTTGGATTTGAGGGGGTTTGCTGCCAATATTAAAAAAAACACCATGAAGCTGTTCAGAGTTACCAGCCAGCACAACTCATGCTATTTGTGTGGGCTGGTCCGCTCCTGAACTAGCAGAAGCATAGACTTTTTTCAGTAGTTTAAGAGCACGCTCAAACCTTTCTCATCCTCTGTGACTGTTGTTATCCTTTAAACTCCTTGCGGTGCTTTTCCTGATGACAGTGAATACTTGTGTCTGTGTTTCCTCTTTGCTTCTTGGATTCCTTACTTTTGTCCTTGTTTTTCTTTTTTTTCTTCCTTTACTATTTCTTCCTTTTTCTCTCTAGGAGCAGCAGCTGACGTGGATCTCTTCCTTCTGTTGCCTTTTCCTTCCACTAGATTGCATTTGCATCTCCTTCCTACCTTACCAAAAGGCATCCATCTTTCTCAGTCTGTTCCTCACCTTTCCACTGCACTAATCATTAGAGAATGCCTGCCTGCTCCCCTTCTTCCAGCTTCCTTCTCTGATCCAATACCTGCTCATTTCTTGGTAAGTACACTAGGTGAGGAGTTAACTCCCTTCCCTCTTTGATAGGAGTCAGCCTCCCAGGTGACTGCTCACCTACCGTCTTCAGCTTAATAAATGACTTTGAGGTTCTGGTTTGCAGTCAGACATGGATGAAAATACAGAGGATCAGCCAAGTGTTTGTCTGATGAGGAACCATATTAAACACACTTCTATGATGTTATCTGTTAGGAATGTAATTTGGATATTTTTTTTTAAGTGGAGCAATAATACTTGTACCTTCTGAACTTCACAGAAGAGTTCTAGCTGGATCTGTCAAAAGCATCTCCTCTTCTGTAGAATGAGAGATTCATTCCTAGTCTTGGAACCTAAAGGGTGAATCATGCTGATACCCTCCATGACAAACTGACAGTCTGACCAAGCTTTGAATTAGTTTTACTTATCCAGGATACTGAAACGTGCCAATTTCTGGTTGGTGATAGTGCTAACTTCAGAAAACTTTGAAAACATTAGGTTTTTGAGTTTCCTCCACGGACACCCCACACCCACCCCAATTTTCAGAGAAACTAATACATGCGAGCAAAGATGATAAACCAACAGAATGATAATACTTCACAGAATCACAGAATGTTAGGGATTGGAAAGGACCTCGAAAGATCATCTAGTCCAATCCCCCTGCTGGAGCACAATAACTTACGATTGCTTCTGTTGCACAGAGCTATATGGTATTAAAAAGGCCTTTTTTTTTTTCCTGCAGTAGGGTTTTCACATCAGCAAGTGTTGTCAGATACAGCCAGTTGCAACATGTCTCACTTTTTCATATCACCTTTGATAATTCGTAGATATTTATGTTTAGAAAGTGTTTGTTTTTGTTTTATTTCAGAGCCCATCCTTAGACCTTGATCTGAAGGGCGCTTGTGGGTGTATTTAACTTAGTTCATTGTGAACATTCCCACATATGTCGATCTTAATAAGCTTCCCTTTCGTGAAAAGCTCAGCGTGTGCACAAGTCTTTGCAGGTCTGAGGCCTTTTCTCATTACTTTGTCCTTTTAGGCGCACATTATTAAGTCTGTTGGAGAAACGAATAGAGGAGGGAGAAGGGGAATGATGCTATGAAAGCGCAGCACAATGGAAAGAATAATAGGCTTACATTTATACATTTTTCTATATCTTTTCTATATCCTCCCTGAAATTCCATTTGAGGAACCTCATCATTGTTTTGCTTCGTTCGTTGTGCATTAGTGGCAGTTTATTGTTTAAGAGAATGTGGTGCATTGTTCACACTATCGGCATTCAATTACAAACTTTGCGGTAAAAAAAAAGGAAAAAAAAAAAGAAGTCATGTCCACTGATTAGCATAGACAACTATACTGGCTAGCCAGGTGCGTTTTCTCTTACTTTTTTAACTGATTTGTCATTCATCAAACGTATCTTTAGTTTCTTTTCGAAAGTAGGTATATAAATGGTAATCTACAGACTTTTAAAGACATTACTTTTACTACAAAGGGCTGTATGTCAGCGCAGGACTTACTCTATGTTTAGCTGTATTCCTACACTTCAGTGCAATGATATGCAGGCTTTCTTTGCTTTTTCATGTTTTTCATTACTCTTGTGTACCATTTAAAGTTTAGATTCTAAACTAACAGCTTAGAATTGCTGAAAGTATTTTTTTGGTGCATGAAAGTCTTGTTAGTTTCCCCTATCCATTTGTTTTTAAAATTGCCTCTGTATAGTTATGTCAAGGGAAGGAGAACACTGTTTTTTCTTGGTTTAGGATTTCTAAAGAAGGTTTGATTGGTTTATAAGTAGTTTGAGGTTCAAAGGTTTTTTTCTGTAAGCATGGCAAGAGGGAGGGGAGTGTGAGTTGGTTTTATTTTTCTTGTTTTAATCCTGTCCTTATATTTCCTAAACTCCTGTTTTTCAACTGAAAAATGGCTGTTATTCACCCAAAATGGGACATGGGTTTCTTTCCTTCCACAGGGAATAAAATTGGTGGGACATTTGGGATCCATATCTGCTGAGAAAATAGCTGGAGGATATGTTGCTGTGTTTTTCAGAAATCCTGAGGGGGGTTATATTTTTTTTTTCTTCTTTTTCCTTTGGATTATTCATTTAGACTCTATTTTTTGTGATAGCTGTGTGTCAACCAAACCATTCTTAGGAATTTAAAAAGAGGTTTTTTTTTTTTTTTCAGCAAGATAAGATGATGAAAAAGTTAGAGTATGATACATAGAATGATTTAGTGTACAGGATGTTGATACGTATAAAATATATAAATATTTTGATCTACACTACTGCTCAGGAAAAATCAGGAGATAAATTCCAGTGCTGTGCAAAGAGTTCATAAAGAATTGCTACAGGTAAAGTGATTGGAGCAATATTTACCTATATAAAGTACACAGTTGTTTTAGTTTTCTCTTTAACAGCATGTTTTCAAGCATGCTTCATTCACAGTCCCTGCTTGAACAGGGAAATTAAGATTTTTTCGAAGTGTTCGTATTTTTCTTCCCTGTGTGTATTCAGTGGTTTTGTACTGATTCACTGGATTTGTAGTGTCAGGTTTTTTTTAGACTGCAGCTGAGCCTTTATTTTCAGATTATTAAATGACAGACAGCTGTAGAAACTCAGCGTGTTGTACACATTTTTTATACTGATAGATTGCTGTGAAGCGCTTAACCTCCTGGCTGCTGAATAAATGTTGTGTTTAACATAGTATTTGATAGCTAGTTGTTGTGTTCTGTGTTTCCAGCTAGGTAAATGCTTAAAGCAGCAGAATGTCTTAGGAATACCTTGTAATGTCTTTCATTCCCTCTGACTGTATCACAGGCAACATGAAGCACCATTTGAAGGCAATCTAGTAAGTCAAGAAGTGATGCTAAAGCGTCAGGAAGAAGAAATGATGCAACTGCAAGCTAGAATGGCGCTCAGACAGTCCCGACCTAACCTCTACCCAGGAGATGCAATTAGGACCTCAATGCTTGACATCACCAGAGATCCGCTGAGAGAAATAGCCCTGGAAACAGCCATGACACAAAGAAAACTGAGGGTAATGCCCTAGTCTCAGGCAAACTCTTATTTTCATTGAAATGGAGCCGTGTCTTGACTGAAACTGTAATATATGGGGTTCGTAAGCTGGGTCCTGTAATAAACCATCATCAACAGATTAAATACTAGGTGGTTGGTGTTTTTCTGATAAGAAAGATCTGCTCTCACAAGGTAAACTTCTGAGGTTTTGTGGCATTAGTGGCTCTGTAGCCTAAAGCTGCATCAAGAGATACTGAAACAGACAGCAAGTTTTGACTAAAGATTGCATCAGTTAAACAGTGTAGTGTCATAACAAAGGTAAGGTGTAATTTTCTCCTGTGTTCTGTGGTGTTTTCAACCACTTCGGTTTGCATTTCTATTTCTTAGTGGAATGTGTATGTGTCCCACCAGCATCAGAGGTTATTAAATGAACTAAAGAAAGACAGAGAGGATTCATTTGGCCCTTGGGTTCACCCTGAATCACAGTGTAAACTCCCCTTTTCCTTTCCTAGCTGTCTTGGTATGTGGATGAAATAAAAGATTATAGAGAAAGAGGTATAGGTAAATAGAGTGGCTGATTTTTGGAAGAGGTGACAGCTTGATGGCCTCAACTGCTGCTTTCAGTAAAGTGGATATATTTATTACTCTTTTTAAGGATGGGAAAAATTTGAATCAGGAGTCGGGTGAATTTGCTGTCCCAATCCTGTTGCTGTCTCCAGTCTATAGCGCTCTGAGCAGTTAGTTCATGTAGGCCTTAAATAACCAGGTTGTTGGGGTTTTCCCTGACCCCCTTAGGAGGTTTACATGCAGATGTTTTGCATATAGTCCGCAGTAGGTGGTAGCCAATGAAGATTTCCTTAAAAGATAAAATCTTGGGTCACTTTTTTAATGTGGTATTGTGCAGAGGGCTTACTTTAGCAGTTTGGACAGGTGATCTCCTGTAGCTTAGAGGGTGAAATAGAAGAACATTTATTTGTCTGCAGGCAGACAAAAATTGGCCAGGATCTCTACTTGAACCCAGCAGATGGAATTAAACTGAAACATTTCGGTCTTCAGGAGATGAGACTTGTGTGTCACAGGCAGAGATTTGCCAAGGCAGAATTGCCCCCAGTGCAGAAAAACTCACTGGTGTCAGGCAGTTGCTTACTGAGATAATCCCAGATGGTCCAAATATGCAACCCATGCCCCATGTGTTAAAGAAAGACAAATAATATTAAACTGTTGGCTCTTGCCCAGCAAACGAAGGAAAATACGCAGAGTAATAATGTCGCCAACACTGTAGTTTGCCACTGTATCTGGCATACATGCTGGCAAAATCATGTTCTTTGGATTCAGCAGCTCATGGGACAAATTCAGTACAATTCTCTGCTTTCAGCCTTTGGTTGCCCTTTAGCGTTTGTAGGGCAGGAGTTAAATGTGCTTCAGTCTATTGTTCCAGCAACACAGTGTTAATTCATACTCTTGTGATTGACAGAATTTCTTTGGCCCCGAGTTTGTGAAAATGACGATTGAGCCATTTATCTCCTTGGACCTACCGAAGTCTATCTTGGTAAGAAAGGGGCTGCTCAGCAGTCAGTGGTGGGGGTAGTGTGTTAAACTGACTAATGAGCTTTTAGCACTCGTGTGAATGTTGGGATATTTTATTTCACAAAATGCAGACTAAGAAAGGGAAGAATGATGACACCAGGCGAAAAGTAAATGTGATGCTTCTAAGCGGGCAGAAGCTGGAGCTGACCTGTGACACGAAAACGATATGTAAAGATGTCTTTGACATGGTTGTTGCCCATATTGGTTTGGTAGAGCATCACTTGTTTGGATTGGCTACTTTAAGAGGTAAGAATAATGATTTGATATAGTTGATGGGTACAGAATAAGAAGAATTAGCTACATGGTATTGAGAAAAGATAAGCAGAGACTGCCTGGCATCTACAAAGCATTTACCTTGAGTTATGTTCTCTTGCGTTGGGGAAAAAAACATTCCTGAATGAAGAACAACTTCGCACAGTAAAATCATGTGTTTGCCTGAGTACTGGCAGCTCATCTTGGGCTGCCTGTTCCCTTTGGTTTTCCAGTTTCCTTCCCTGCTGTTTGCTGGCTTCACTCTGACTAGTGTTCCTCAGAGGACCAAAGGGCTTTGGGGTCTCATAGTATGCCCTGGGCAGTGTTGCACCCTCTTGTGGAAGCAAGCCAGCTGAGATGTGTAGGAGGGCCTCTTGTGTAAAGGGAGTTGCTCCTGAGCTGCTAATTTTTTGCTATTACAACAGACCAGGAGTTGGACTATCCCCGCCTCCCAGCCCCCAACTGGTGAGAGGGTCATTGTGGCAGAACTAATGTGTTCAGACACAAGTTTCCTGTCAGTTTTTCTCACAGGCTGTTGCAGAACCGTAGCACTCAGAATATTGACGTGAGATAGAAGCTCTTAGCAGCCCAAGAGCTTACTCTGTCCATGGCAGGCTTCCAGTGCTCTTGGCAAGTTAGAAAGCCTTGAAAACATTGCAGAATGTAAACATGCAGGAATGTAAATGGAACAGAAGTTGTAAGGAAGGGATGGAATGACAGATTTTGAATTTCCTATGGGATAAGAAATTCAAAATTTTAAAGAAACTCTATCTCCTATTTTGTATCTGTCAGAGAAGGTAGCGTGTTGTTTTTCCACTGTTATCTTTGGGATAACTGAAAAATTATTTCTTCTGCACTTATTCAGTGATCTCCTTAATAGTTATTGTGCTTATAAGTCATTGTTAGTCAGCAGAAAGTCTTACTGTTTGAAATGAAATTTCAGTTGTAAATCTGGTGTTGCTCCTCCAACTGGAGAAAATATTTTATTTTGATGTTTTTACACATGTGCTTCCCTTTAACATTCATGGCAGACAATGAATTTTTCTTCGTTGATCCTGACATAAAGCTAAGTAAAGTAGCTCCAGAAGGATGGAAAGAAGAACTGAAGAAAAAGAACAAGCCCCCTGTCAACTTCATTCTGTTTTTTCGCATAAAGTTTTTTGTGGATGATGTCAGTCTTATACAGTAAGTGTATGAAAAAAAAAAATTAACCCCTTAAGCCCTAAATTTGTAGACAGAAATTTGATATTAATAAAATACTGAATATTTGCTGTAACAGGAAGGGTACCAAAGATGGTGTGGGGTTTTGTTTTGTTTTCCTGTTTCTAGGCACACACTGACCTGTCATCAGTACTATCTGCAGTTGCGGAAGGACATCCTAGAAGACAGGATGCACTGTGATGACGAGACAGCCTTATTATTAGCATCCCTAGCTCTCCAAGCTGAGTATGGAGATTACCAGGCAGAGGTACACCACCAGTTTAACCTCTCAGAAACTCTGTTCTTTCTGCTTGATTAAGGAATGGGTGGAGCTGACACGCGTGTTTCACAGTTCTGCCTCGGTCTGGAAGCTCAGCTGATATGCTGTTGACAATTTTTGCTGTGGGCAAGTTTTCTTCTAGTCTAACACAGGGTGGTTGTAGAGTCTAGTTTGAGATCTGGGTGTTTGAACCCACTCTCTTCAGTGGAACTACAGTCAGGCTTGAAGGGGAAGAAACCATATTGAAATTAAGCTCTGGGTCAGGGTTGAGATGCTTAATTCCTCCCCTTACTCAATTGTAATATATGATTCTCTGTAAAATAAATGTTTATGCTTTATTTGTGCTCAGACAGTAGTATATGGAGATGCAGTCACGAAAATGTTTTGTGTTGTAGGTGCATGGCATGTCATATTTCAGACTAGAACACTATGTTCCAGCTAGAGTGTTGGAGAAACTAGATCTGTCCTACATCAAGGAAGAGCTACCAAAATTGCATAGCACTTATGTGGGTGCATCTGAAAAAGAGACAGAGTTAGAATTTTTGAAGGTAAGTGGGCAGCAGTTCAGTTCTTTTATCTGTGAGTGTAAAATTCCTTGTAGTAATGTGAGTGCATGGAATTTAAGTGAAAGCAGAGGAAAACAACTCAGGTTCTGAATAACGCTGAAAAGATCTTCTGAAAAGATGCATCATTACAAATGAAGTCATAATAGATGGGAAGGAAGTCTTCCTGCTCAAATAAACTAGGTAAAAGCAACTATCAATCCTTGTATTTACTCTAAAGGAAGCTATGATTATGAGGCAGCACACCTTGTGTTCCCCACATCCTTTATTCTTTCTGTTGAGAAGAAAAAATATTTATGAAAAGTTTTGTTACAGTTAATGTTGTGTATACTGCTTGGTATGAAGCAAGCCAGACACATTACCAAGCAGACTTTCTAGTGTAGATACTGTGTAAGATGGCAGGAAAACTATAATCACAGATATATTGGGTTTATTCTAAAAGGACCCATTAAGAAACATAATTATAGGTTTTGCTGCTGTTGCTCACGAGATAATGATCAGATCCTGCCTTGATACAATGGCTGAGAACGAGTTCAGCGGGTGACGGTTTGCTGCTGAGACAGTGAAATAACCATGACACTGTAATTCCACAGTCATCTGTAGCTCCACAGTCTCTTGGAGAAGGCAGTGGAAGAAGCACTCAGCTGATTTTGCCCCCTCTGAGGCTGCTGCTTTTTTGGCAGAAGTGTTCTTAGGGACATGGTTTAGTGCTAGATTTAGGTTGTGGTTGGAATCGATGATCTTAAGGGTCTCTTCCAACCAAAATGGTTCTATGATTCTTGTAACTTAGCCACAGAGAACAGGAGTAGGGGACTTGATCCTAGCTAAACCTGGTCTAACTGGGGGTGGGGAAAGCAGTTAGAGTCCCTTGTTTGATTCATTACATCAATCCCTTATTCCTGCCAGTACTGAACAGACAGCTGGAGTGAATGACTGGGAGTGCAAAGTGAGTGAAACTGCATCTTTTGGCAGTTGTGATGCCTTAATGTTATCACAGAATTGCTGTGTTAATCTAATTCTGTGTTTAAGAAATGTGTTGTTAACAAGTGCATCTGGCTAGTTACAGTTTGTTGCCAGCAATTGGTTTGTGCAAGTTTGATTTACTCACAGATTTGATTCATGCTTTTGTTGTTTGATTTTAATGCTAGATTCATTTGCTGTAGTATTTGGCAGGTCAACAAATTCCACTGAAACTTTTAACCGTCTAGAGCACTAATGCTGATGTATCTCTGTTGTACAATCTGTGAACTGTGTAAGTGGAATCACCAGGCAGAGAGGAGTCTTTTTGCTCAAATTCATGTATATCTATGCATATATTAAAAATATTTGTATAGAGGTATAATATTTATATAGAGGTATAAAAAAACCTTAACTTCGTGCTCTTAAAAGTTTTATTTCATTGATCTGTTCAGTTGTGTCAGAGGCTTACAGAATATGGGGTTCATCTTCATCACGTGTTGCCTGAGAAGAGATCCCAGACAGGTATCCTGCTGGGAGTGTGCTCCAAGGGAGTCGTCATTTTTGAAGTTCGCAATGGTGCCCGCACACCTGTACTACGCTTCCCGTGGAGAGAGACAAAGAAAATATCCTTTAGTGTAAGTTGCTTGCTTTTCCTCTGTCTGTCTGTACGTGTCTGTATATGTATCTCCAGATACTGGTTTTGGGTGTTTATTATTCTTGCAAATTAAGCTGCTGTTTTACAGCGTAATCTGTGGCTATATTTTGTGTGGCTGAGCTGTGTTGTATTATGGGATTGAAATAGGAGTTTTAATGTTTTAAAGATTTTTTTTTTAAATTATTTTTTGTCCTTTTATTAAGTTGCATTCTATGCTGCTGAAGTTCCAGCCTCAGAAGAGACTTTAGCACCTGTGTAACTCGGAGCTGCACCCGTGTTGCTTTTAAGTTGTTTTATTTCCCAGAGCAGTTAAGTTAAATGATAATGGGTGAAAGAGGCTGACACTTGATCTGGGCAATACCAGCCGACTTCAGTGGGGACACCATAAGCTGGTGGTCACAGGCCAGTTTTTAATGAGATGTTGAGCTTCTAATGTTTACCTTTATAGGGGTATTGAAAACGGTACTTCTAACTCTGATACAGTGTTGAAAACCTACATCCTATTTAATCTGTGATATGGTTTTAACTAGAACTGCTAAATTGAAGTTTAAAAAATGTTAAAAAGATTAGTTTAAGACCTGGGACATTAACTTGTAGATTTCATAATTAGATGAGCATCTAGTTCTTTTTCTCTTGAGTTGCAGCTCCACTTGGGACTTCCTGGGAGGCCTTGGAAAGTGCTGTCCTGCAAAGTGTAACAGTACTGGTTGTCATTAGTCAGCACTAACAGTAACGGAGACAGATTAAATAATAATAAAGTACTATCTTGACTAGCCCAGAAGTAGCTTTAAAGTGCTGCTTTGTAAATATCAAATTACTTTCAGCCCTTATTTTGAACAGAATCTCACCCGTTGGTGCATTTGCTTCAGGAAAGTCTGAATGCTGTAACTGTGGACAAGCAAATACAAAATTCTTTGTAGGCTAAAAGAGATCATTGTATTCAACTTTTTTTTTTTTTCTGTCATGCAGAAGAAGAAAATAACTTTGCAGAATACATCTGATGGTATCAAGCACGCATTTCAGACTGACAACAGTAAGACTTGCCAGTACCTTTTGCATCTCTGCTCTTCCCAGCATAAGTTCCAACTACAGATGAGAACCAGGCAGAGCAACCAAGACACTCAGGACATTGGTAAGGACTGTGATGCTGTGTTGGTTTTTAATAGCAATCTACGTGTATTTTTGTTAGAAGGAAAACTGAAGCTGAGCTTCAGTCTTTCTACAGAGTGCTACATGTGGTAGCTCTGCATTTGGAGGGGTCGTACTACAAAGAGAATCTACTAGCTGTATTTTTTTAGGTTTTGTGTAAGGGAAAAAAAAGAGTTGGCAGATCACATAGAGCTGGCACACAGCAGCTCCTCTTTAATAAAAAGAACCTAAAAATAGGTCACTAATAGTACTTTCCCGTTTGATTAATTGTTTTTGGCATTTTTCAGAAAGAATGTGAAGTTATTTCCCTAATGGGATTTTTACCTTTTGTTGGTTGTGAAATGAATCGGTTTGATAATATGGAATTGCAGATAAAATGGTGTAATCGTGCTAGGGCAAATACAGTAGGGAGCATTTCACGATGCTGCATCTGCAGGCTGTGGGTGTAACTCTCTTTGTTCCACTTAATGTTTGCTAGGCCTGGTAAGGAACAACACTGATGCTATCAGGTTTTCTTCAGAATAACCATCTAATTTTTGTGTATAACAGAAAATGTAATGATGTCCTTTAGTTGGAGAATGCATTCTTTGAAAAAAGCCTCTGTACTAATTTCTTCACTACTTGGAGCAGAGCTCACGTGGCTGGCTGGCCTTCAGTGCAGCCTGGAAATGCTATTTTGGTCAGTCTGCCTGCTCATTCTTTCTTTGTTCCCTGGTTTTGTCTGTCTGCATTCCAGTTGCTGTTAATCCAGATTTCCAGTAGTGTAGCTGGGACAGAGTCTGACCTCATTGCTGTGGAGACTGGCATCTGGAATTTTAAAAAAGAAAAAAAACCAAAAGGGGTGGGGGGAGGCGGGAAGGCATGTGGCAACTCCCCAGCCTTTTTTCTATTCTGTTGGGCTCAAGCAACTTAGTGTGAAGGAGTAAGACCAAGTGACTTAAAGCTTTTGTAGCATTCGCTAACGTAGTGCTTGCTTATCCTGAAACACAAAGAAAAGCAGTGCCTGGAAGGCTTTCTTGGTGCTGCAAACTTGGTTGCTCTTTCACATGCAGTACGTGTTGTGCTTTGTGAGTCTGGAAAATAATAGTTTGCTTCTGTGCAGTGCAGATCGCTTTGAATTCGGAGGTCTGAAATGTCATCAGTCATTTCTAGTCAGAAGCAAATAAATTAGTATTATGGTTAATTCCATTATACTTGGTTACTAAAAGCAGAAACAATTGCTTTTGTCATAATTTTACTGATCCACATTGATTAGCCACGTTTCTCTTCCCTGCATATATATGTATAGAGAGAGAGCAACAGAGTTCCTAGAATAAAATTTTTAAAAAGACGAAGTATTGTAATACAGGTAAGTGAAAAAAAAAAAATATCAAGCAACTAATCAAAATAGTAAATTAATTATAAGTACTGCTTTTCTTCTGTTAGAGCAGTGAAATCCCAGGCAGTATTTGGGAAGTATTATTCCTGGGCTACAGAAGCATCAAGTTTGGTGGTTTTATTTTTGTTGTTTGTTCATTTGTTTTTCTCAGGGCTCTTAAAATATCAGTAAAAAGTGAGGGTTAGAAGCAGTCAGCAAAACAGTAAAGAAAAGGGCGGGTGACAATATTGTTCACTGGAGACTGATCGCCACAGGAAGTGTATATTTTGAAGGTTTCTTACTTAAGGACTGATTCTGGGAAAAAGCGTTTTAGCACATGTAAATCTAATAGGAAGAATTAGGCTTGGAAAATTAAACAGAAACACCTCTTGAATAACGTTCTTTCTGCATGCATAGAAAGAGGTTAAAGACAAAGTTAAAAAAAAATACTAGTAATTTTATGGTACACAAGGAAGGAGATAAACTATAATGTGAGGAATGGTTGTTTCTTTTTTGCACAACTTCTGTGGCCATTCAGTGAACAAAACTTAGCACTGAGTTTAAGACGGATGTTTGGATTCCTAAATGAGGATATGGAAAAGCACAAAGAATAACTGAGGGTTCAGTCAGACTTTTGAAGGACAACTTTTGAGCACATGAGAATTTTCAGTTAAGGGGTGGGCAAGAAGGTGTGAAAGACCTAATGTCCATTTGGGTAATGATGTGAAAGTGTTCATCTGAAATCCATAGTAAAATCCTGTTTGGTGTTTGCAGAGGGTAGGTACAATGTCAAGAGAAGAGATCTTAAGATATTTTCTTAAGGTACTCTTCCCCAGGAGGGGAACTCAACAAGAGCAAGCGTCATTGATAGCTTCTATTGGAGCCAGGAGACTGAGATTCGTGGATCTCTGGTCTTATTCAGCAAAACCGTTCTCGTATAGCTCATCTAGGCTGTCTGGTGGCTATGGCTAAAAGGGATTATTTAGTGTGGGTAAGGAAGTGGTAGTTATATGATAATTCACCTTCAAAAAAGGACAAAAAAATACTAAATCTTCTAAATCTGTGTGCTTGTTACAAAGAAAGCATGAGTTACTGTTGCAGTTAATTCCTGCCCTGGTTATTAGAGGAAGGAATGTATTTTTGAATGGCAGTGCTGAGTTTGCCAAATATACTCTTTAATGGTGAATACCTCAGCATCTAGTAACGCTGATGCATGATGCATACCAAAAAGTTGCACAGCTCTACATAGAGTTTAAATCAGAAATCTACAGGCAGCTGAGGACTGCTTTTCCTCAGTGTTCCCTGTGAACTGCCTCCAGGACATCAGTGAAGTTTATGGAGGGTTCAGATAGCCTGATTTCCTTTAAAAGCTCTAACCAGCAAACATGTGGCCACAGCTTATCAAGTTTCTGTGTGAAAGCCAAGCCACAGGAACTTAACTGCTAGCCTTAGGAGGCAGTTAGGCTAATAGAAATGAGCCAGACTCAGCTTTGCTCTGAATTAAGAGGGTGTTAGGCTAAGCTATATTATCTTGCATTTGCTTTCAGCTAAGAACATCCACCCAGACAGTTCCCACGACTCAGCTGACAGTAATTTAATTAGAATCCAAAACCTGTTTCTCTCTGCTGCTTAAGGGAATCCTTGTTCAGGAGTCAAAAAGTCTGGCAAACCCCAGTCAGCACTTTCTGTTCTGTTCTGTGCTAAAACGTTCCGAATGTTTCTGGCAGGGAAAGTCCCCGAGTGCACCTGAGTGACCTGATGCACTTGAACCAGGTAGGGATGCTGCCAAGCTCCCACGAACTTGCAGCTGTACCGTGTGTCAGGGACTCATGTAAAGTTAACTAAGTAATGGTTGGATGGAAGTTTGGTAGTGTAGAAGTGGGGGAGCCCTATTTGTTAAAATTGTAGAAAAGACTTATACAAGCAGGTTAAAGGAAATGTAGTGTTCCAGGTCACTTGGCTTGAGGATATTATTTGCTTTGCAGAATGAGGTGATGTGCCTGTCTATGAGGCACAGCAGTTTAACAGGAAATTTGAGTCTCCTTACTAATAAGGAGACAAATATTCTGCTATTCTGTGTTTTCTGGACATCAGTGTAATAGGTGGTCAAGTTAATGTAATGCCATGAACTGCACACTTGGCTTCCTGAACAAACTACCTTGTGGTTGTTTATATGTACTTGGTGATGGCACATATTTCTGAGCATCTAGACAAAATGTGCTTGTGTGAGCTGGTCGTTCAAAATGCACGCTTTACACAAGGAGGTCACACTAGCTCTGCTCTATAACTTAAATTTGTTTGTTTGTCCCCAGAAAGGGCTTCATTTAGGAGCATCAACCTTCATGCAGAGTCTGTCAAAGGTTTCAACATGGGACGAGCAATCAGTACTGGTAGCCTGGCCAGCAGCACTTTGAACCGACTTGCCGTTCGACCTCTGTCTGTTCAAGCAGAGATTCTGAAGAAGCTGTCCTGCTCTGAGCTCTCGCTCTTCCAGCCACTTCCCAGCTCCTCAAAGGACAAGAATGAGAAGACTCCATGGGAGGAGAGACCCAGGGTTATGAGCAAGTCATTTCATGATCTGAGTCAGAGCCACATCTCGGTTTACCCCCCAAGGAAAAATATTATTACTGCTCTGGACTCTTCCCCCCAAAAAATAGAAGACATAATGAGCAGAGTCTTTCAGCAAATGCCAAAATTTGATACTGGGTCAGCAGCAGGAGCATTAAAACTGAGCAAGTAAGAGTCTCTCTGACTGCCCTGCAATATCTTTGTGTACAGTCAATGTACATTTTGCATCAGTTTTGATTTATTATTCATACCATTATTTTATTACATTGATCCTTCCCTCTCCCAACTTCTTCTTCCCTCTGTCTGGTTTCCCTTCTCTCCTTCTCCCCTTTAAGTTCAAAATCTCATGCAGGTTTAAGTAGAAGCCCTGAAAGAAAGAAAAATGAATCAGACTCATCATCCATTGAAGATACCGGTCAAGCCTATGTTGTAGGTCAGCATGCAAAAAAATAATATTACTATATTTACTAACTAACCTCTAAAATTGCTTTGGCTGTAACGTTTTGATGTATTCATTAACTGATGTTAATATCTTGATTTGAAAAAGGGAACAGAGTATTAAAATATTAAAGTAATCCAGGCCAGTTGACCGTTGTTCCTGAATAGTTGCTGCAGCAAACTTAAAAAAAAAAAAAAAAAAAAATCCTCCTTTAAAAACAGCAGTCTGTACACAGGTGTGAAAAGTACTAGTATTTGGCAGTGAAAGCTGTTTCAGAAAACATCTTCCATTTTGTCACTTCAGAGTACTATTTTATTGCAGAAATCTTTTAAAAAATTGCTAGTCTTCACAGTCTGTTTGTCAAACTTGAACTTTTCTAGTGTTTTGTGTGGAAAGTGTGCAAGGAGCAATTTTTGGAAGTGGACTCAGTTTGGCATAAACTGGCTGTTGGCTGGTACCTCTGAGCAGGAACTGCAGAGTTCCTTTGGGTTTGGTCTCATTTGGATACAATAAATTAGGTACAATTTTACAGTGCATTGAGTGTTTCACAAAAACACTTTTGTAATGAGCTAAGCCAGACATACTCATTCCATTATCTTGGCGAGGATTGGATGGCACACAAAGAGTCTTAGTGGGCAGTAAAAATAAGAGTTCACGTAAAATTGGAAAAAAAAGTTTCAGAGCAGCTGAATAGACTTAAACTCGCATGTTGGTTTATTGTAGATAATTTTTTAATATCTGCGTCATCAGTTTCTGGTTATAGGAGGTTCTCTGTTACAATAACAGAAACTGTGATGATTGACACATTTGCAACGTTAGCTTACTTTCGTTGCTTTGCTTTTTTTTTAGTATAAAAATATTGATTAGTTACGGAACTTCATAACAAGTAGAAGAAGGTTATGTCTATGGGCTGCTTATAAACAACATCACCAAAAAAAAAGAAAGCCAGTGTGTGACATGTAAATACTTGCCACATCTGCCCCCACTGCACTTGAAATGTGAGGTGAAGCACACAGAGTCTGTAGTGACTGGTTGCAGCCACTTATCCTCTGCTTTAAGCTTTACAATTAGCATTATCGTCTGCTTACTCGTAATCTTGTGGGCAGCAGTTGTGATAAGGATCTTTGCTACATGTCAAAAAGTCCTGCTGAATCACATT
Organism: Pampusana beccarii; assembly: GCA_013399365.1. Classification (NCBI taxonomy): domain Eukaryota; kingdom Metazoa; phylum Chordata; class Aves; order Columbiformes; family Columbidae; genus Pampusana; species Pampusana beccarii. Next base: position 51,767 of record VWYH01009825.1, on the reverse strand, counting down.
GCCAGTGCTGCAGGATGCACATTCTTTGCATGATGAAATGCGTTAGCCGAAACTTTAGGGTTCAGAGGTTTGGAAAAGGCCAGGAGTGCTTTGCTAAGAAGCTTCAATTATCTTAACTCACTTCCATAACTTAGCACATTTATTATTTTATCCTCTTTAAAATATGCCAATATTTGCTTGGCATTGATCATGCCAAGTAAAATATGCTTCTATATACCAACCGATTTAAATGTAAGTACTTGGGTCAGATTGCTCGTTACTGCATCAATTTGTTTGTTGCTGTACAAAATTTTACAAGGCTCATGTTGGTTTATGAAGTTAGGCATACTAATTTTATCTGAAGTTAACAGTGGTTGTAAAGGCCAAATCTCTGTCCTTTCTTTAATTCTTTGCCTTTGCATGAGCTACCATCTATCTGAACCTTGAACTGCAACCAACGTACATGAGTAATTTGGATTTGCTAATCCAAAGCTACTATTGTGTTTATTCATTTTTTAAATAAGTAATCTGATATTGTGAATGAGCTCGTGTGTACTGTGTGAAGTCTGAAATACTTCTTGCTAACTTTCGTTTTTTAAAAAGATGAAAATGATGTGTAATATTTGTGTTCGTATCACAGGCGTTAGCATGAATACTTCGGGAAATCTTCCGTCATCACCGCTGTTAAAAGAGAGCGGTAAGTTGATAAATAATATGCCTATAGAATTAATTCAGTCAGTTTGTGAAGCACTTGTCAAATGCTTCACTGTTCCACCTATCTTGTTTCTTCACTATTCTTAAATCAAATACCTTTACCAATTAGCTGGGTAGGATCTTTTTAAAATAGAACTCTTAATATTTATTTTGAATTGCCTCTTGTGGGAGGTTTTGACATCAGTATGCAATATTTTTCAAGTATGAATAGTGTCTGTTTAGTTTGAGACTTGAAGGTAGCTGTTGCCAAACATACCATGCTCTTCAAAGCTCATTTCTCTTATGTGCGAGGTTACTGGTTCTGTAGAGCCCGAGAAGATCGTATTTTCTTTTTAGTTCTTTAACTCTTTAGGTTTGGGTGACTTAAATAATAAGCCTCAGTTTTACCAAAGTGCTTAAGATGAAAGTTGGACCCTGCTAGTTGAGAACAGCTTACCAGAGAAGTAATCTTTTTTAATGGAATAGTACTTCAAAGCAAACCTGAAAGGATATGAATAAGCGAGCAGCCAAGTAGTGTCTGATCACGACATGTTGACTTTTCAGTTGACTCTCTGCAAACACCACAGAGCAGTGTTGCCACACCAGAACGAGAGATCACTTTGGTGAACTTGAAAAAGGATGAAAAATTTGGCTTAGGTAAGTGGCTTTAAAATTGTTGTTGTCATGTGTGTTCCTAGAAGCTAAAAACAAAACTGAATTTTCTAGTCTGTATTTAAGTATTTATTGTAGGACTGAGGAAAGCAGTGGAGACAGTAGCTGGATTTCTAAAGCATTTAAGATGCCAAAGCCTGGACTTGATAGCACCTGCTACTGATTTGTTGAGTGATGTTAAGCAAGTCTGTTTCTCTTTTTTTCCATGTTTTAAGTGTTGGATGATATTTACATTGTGAACCAGTCATCCTAAAAGTTTATCTCTGCCTTCAGATACAAGGTTTGTGGCTGTGTGGACACTTCACAGCTGGGTTGGCTTGAATGCTTTAAACAAACAAACAAATAAAAGATATTATAAAACCATTATGAGCTGATTGTGGAGTGATTTTCTTACTCTTGTAATATCATCAGATGTAATGCTAATTTGAGGTTTGAGGAGCCTGGAAAACAAGATATTTGCATTCCATTCCTTCTTGTATCACTGATTTTTTTTTTTGGTAAACCCGTGATGTTTTTCTCTGTATGAGTAAGGAATCATTTGGTGTCAGTATTGTGGTTTCGGGAGACTCTCTGAAGTGTCCTTATGGACATTGTTCTGTCATTCGAAATAGGACTGTTGTGTAAATTTGAAGAGGGGGGTGGAACCCTATAAGACAGTAATATTTAGCATTTTCTCTGCACAGTAACTTAAGAACTGACCAAAAAGGAAATAAATTACTATGAAATAGACCGTTCCTTCTCTTTCTGCCCCGTGCAGTCTGTGGTACTTTGTTGTTTTAGCTAGAACAGAGACGACCTGATACCATTTTTTGTTTTGTTTTAGTTATTTTTTTAAATCTTGAACATCCTTCCCAGGTTTACCTGGTAGAACTAGCAGAAATAGATTAGAAGCCTCAAAAGAAAACAGGAGTTTGAAAATCTCTGTGATTAAAACCAGGGTCAGACATTTAGGTGAGGCATCTAACAATGGAGAAAACCAGAAATTTTTAAGAGAAAATACATTTCGTCTCATCAGTGAATGTACGTTTAACGTCATCTGTTTGTGCATGTATTTCTTTTGCCACAGTTGTCTTCTGTAGCCTTTGCTGGAGTTTTCTGGGAAGGCAGCTAAACAAAGTCTGAATCACTTGCTCAAAAACAGAGAATGTAGTAAAGCTTAGTCAAAAAAGCTTTACCGTTTACTTTCATGTAGAGTTCTTTGAGATGTGTAGTTTTCTTTTACTTTACATTTATTTAATGACTAAGTTTTTGTCGGTTCTGAAGTACTGACTTGTACTGTGTTAAGTTACACTCTGATCACTGACATTTTTACCCACTTTCGGGTTTTTGTTTAATAGGCTTTCAAATAGTTGGTGGAGAGAAGACGGGGAAACTTGATCTGGGAATTTTTATTCATTCAGTTATTCCTGGAGGTCCAGCTGATTTGGAAGGATCTCTAAAACCAGGTGAATATTGTAGATAAGAGGTGTATACATGAAATAAAAAGTCAAATATGTATGTAGTACCATTTCCATCTGTGGCTGCAGACATCAGTCCCTTACAAACAGCAGCCTTCAGTTACCTTCTGGGTAATATCTGAAAAACGGTGATGTTTCTTTGTTAAACTGTATCAAAACAACAATCCTTTGAATCAAAGTAAAAATGATAAAGCTTGAAATAGCAGAAACTTGAAGTTATTTGCTATTGCCTCTCAATAGATGCTTTATAATTTCAATTTTTTAAAACTCAAAATCCATTGTTTGACTTTTGCAAAAAGTGAATGTAACCGTATTACTACAATAACAAAAATGTATACATACTTTATTTAATATCTGCTTTCTTTTTTCCTATTTTAGTCTGTACTTTGAATCTAACTGCACATTTGCTTATATCACTTTCTCTTTTTTTTTTCTTTTGCACCTGTTTTTCGTATAGCAGAAGAGAAGGTAGAAATGGATGACAGAAGTCAGGAAAATATCATAGTATGGAAAAGTTTGGGAGGTTTAAAAAGAGAAAATATTTATAAACAGTTTTGTTTGCTTTGGGGTGGGGTTTTTTGTTTGTTTTTTAATTATTAGGGTTCCCTATTCCAGCATCACTTAAATTTTAGTATTTTTTAATCCATGGATTGTGTAGAGTTTTTCAGACTTGTGCTCCACATTCTCACTGATTATTAAAAATGTAGATGTTAGATTGTATCTGAACAAATCCTTTTGTGCAGGGCACCGACTAATATCTGTGAATAGCACAAGTTTAGAAGGTGTCAGCCACCGTGCAGCATTAGAAATTTTGGAGAACGCACCTGAAGATGTGACACTTGTTATCTCTCAGCCCAAGGACAAGCTGTCCCAAGGTATGGGTAGAAATATTTTTTTATTCTTAAAGAATTGTTCTTTGAGCTGGAGCTCTCTGCCTTCTTGACACCTGTTTGTGAAGCCTTTCTGTGTTTCCTTAAATTCACTAATCTAAGCAGCTAAGGAAGTTGTAAAACACCACCCTTACTGCAGTCACTTGAAATTGTGTTCTGAGACTGAACAAAGTGTGTTATGGTAACGTTTAGTGAGAACCTACCCATTGCATCCTAAACAGAAAGTTTTCTGTGTAGCATGAACAGGTAAAACTGTATGTGGTTGCCAGCTGAGTAGTTTGTGTGATACTTGCAGAGATGATGTTACCAGCTCCTGCTGACTGTCTTGTCTCCTGGTTTTCAGCATCATCTAACGCTGTGCACATCAGTAATGGAACAAAGAGTTATTTAAGGAGGCCATCGTCAGTGCAGGACAATGAGGCAGAGTCCTCTTCAGAAGAACACAACCGGTCCCATGGCCACCAGGAGCCTGTCTCAGGGAGTTTGTCTGGTTTGTCGGGAGGCAAGCGGGATGGAAGCATGAGCTCCCAGGACTCCAGAACCGAGAGCGCCAGCCTGTCTCAGAGCCAGACAACTGGATTCTTCAGCACACGTGCCAGTGGCAGAGCCCAGCAGGATCCTCAGCATTACAGTGATTCACAGTCTGGGCTTTCCAAAATGAATGAGAAGAGAAGATCCTCATCTGACAGTGCTCGAGGAAAAAGTAGAAGGCCTGGGGTAGTGGAGTCTGTGGAATATTCTGACCGAGGGGATTCTGACATGGATGAAGCAACTTATTCCAGCAGTCAGGAGCAACAGCCAGCTAAAAAGGCAGAGTTTATTTCATATGAATATTTCCCATCAGTGTAATAGTGGTAGTGAACTAGCTGACTCTGGATGTGCATAAAGGTGAAAGGGTGTGGGGGAAGGACAGCCCAGCCTGCAGCTTATCCTTGTAACGGCAAATGCTCATAGCTACTTTCTAGTAGTTTGGTGATTTTGTTCAAAATAAATAGAGAAAATCACTCCTGTAACTTGAAACAACTTCCCAGTTTTCCAATGTCACAAGATGGGCCTGTCTTAACTAGAGGCAGATTCTGCTTTGGGATGAACATAGAGTGCAGTTGCTGATTCTGTAGACAAACTTTCAGTGCTGTGCTTGTCCAATGTGTGATCATAGTCTAGCGACAACCCCTGGAGGTAAGCTTGCTCACCTGGCAGATATATTAAGTTTTCCCTGGATTAGATGAAAGTAGTATTGGTGCATCTGGAATGGGTGGCATCAGAACTCGTATTTTGGGATCTGTCTAGTCTACAGAGAACTGCTCTTGTGTAAAGAAGTTCAGCGGTGAGCTCCAGAGAAGGCTTGCTGCTTCAGCTTTCCAAAAGTACACAGTGGCAATCAATACAAACTAATTCCTAATTTGCAGTGATTCCTCGTCATCTGATGGAGGTTATTCAATAAAGTAGTGGCAGCTCGTGCAAATTAATCCAACAGGCCCTAGGCTGCTGTGATACTGAAGTTTCTGTGTTCTGTGACCAACTCATTTTGGCTATAAAGGCTCAGCTGCTGAAGGTCAAGCATATTTCTGTGCTAGACCTGTTCAACTGCAGCAGTGGAAGAGTTAAAGCAATGAGCCTTTCTAGTTGGTACTTTCCCATGTGGACTCCTTTTGGCTGCATCTGACTCAAAACCACATCCTTTAGGGTCTTAACTGTAAACTTCTGTTCTAATGACAAATAATTATCTTTTTTTCTTTTTTTCTTTTTCTCTTTTTTTTAATAAAGGAATCAGCAGCAGCAAATACAGCAAACAAAATGAATTCTAAAAAGGTTACTGCAACACTTCTTAAACCTGGAGATATCTTTGAGGTTGAACTAGCCAAAAAAGATAACGGCTTGGGAATAAGTGTCACGGTACTGTTTGACAAGGTTTTCAGATGTTTTCTCTTTTTCTCTACTCCCAGCAACCCATTAAATTGCTAAATTACAAGGAAGCAAAATATTTTCTGGAGTCACTGTTGAGTATATAGTTTTACTGATGTGTGATTAATCTCAGCAAAGCTGAAAAGTACTAATATTTTAAGTCCCTTTTCTTGTTGTCTCCCTTTTAAACAAGTTGTCATTTTATGGCGAGCCCCGAAGTCCTAATAGATTCTTATCACAGACACTGCTTTGTGAGTACAATAGCAAGATAGTCTTTGTCCCTTGCCACCTAATCATGTGGCAAATTTATAGGGAGAGAAATAGGACCTTCCCTGATGGATATTGCCAGCAGTGGAAGGGGCAGTGTTACCTAAGAGTATATATGCACGTGCACACACATAATACTGTGTTTAGTGTTCTCCCTCTGCTGGATAAAAGGCAGAAAGCAAAAAAAACTGCTTAAATCCAGATAAGACTCTGGCTGACACTGCCTTCTTGCAGTATGAGTGAAAAATGTATTTTTTAACGGATTTGTTTCTCTTCAGGCAACAAAATTTTGAAAGTAGTTTACGTTTAGGGCCTGCCATCATGCAGAGTGGCACTTCAGGGAAGATTTATAACCGAGATGCACACATTTTTCACTGTTCCTGTTTTTGTATTTTTTTCAAAAATACATTTTGGTATTTTAATATTCAAACATTGTCTCTCATCACCAAACAATGTGGTAAATTGAAAAAGGAAAAATTGCTCAAATTGCAACACTGGAGAGCAGTTACTAGCTGTGGTTCAAAACTTGTGGCTTTCCCCGGTTATTTGTACCTAAAACTAAGTTGGCCTTCTCCCAGGTGTGGCTACATTGATAGGCATGTAGGTGGAGTGCCAATTTGCAAGATTTTTCATATATGTGGCTAGTATTGTAAGAGGAACAGGATGAAATTCTATTATTTTAGCATCCCAGTCTGTCCAAAGTCATATTGCTTTGTCAAGCTTATACCTTGAGACAGCTGGAGGAATAAAGTGGTTGGTTACTGAATAGATCCAGCCTGCTGTGTTCATGCATTGGCCTTGTAGAAAATGTTAGAAGATGCCAACTGATGCCAAGATTTCCTTTAAAGGATGACCAAGTGGTATCTTCATTGCGCTTTCCTTTTTCAACCCACGTTCTGCCCCTCACATTGCTGTCCTGTACAGTGATGAAAACAAGAGGCGTACAATGAGTTCTGTGTTCTAAGCGTTCACAGGTGATAGATACCATGCGCTTTGGGAGTGAATGTTAATACGCTCTTGGTCTCCCTCTGCATGCTGTGCTCTCACACCTCGCTGAGCTCTGAAATGCATGCAAGCACCTGAAGTCCAGCACAGTGCAGACACGTTTCTGCCAAAGGACATTAGTTCGATTTGAGTGCATTTGCATTGTGATGCATCGTGGTTTTTTACAGTCTTCCTGCCCCAACTTCATTCACAATAAACTGCATGACTGCAAAAACATGCTTTGTGTGTAACATTTTGGTTTTGATAGTGTGACTATTCCTTTTACATGCCAGTAGCCCAAGTGCTTCCTGAGTACAGCTTTCCTTATGTGACACTGTGTTTAATTACTAAGTATTCTAACTGCAAAAGACTAACAAATCCTATTTTTGCTTTCCTTTTAGGGTGGTGTAAATACTAGCATAAGGCATGGTGGTATTTATGTGAAAGCGATTATTCCTAAGGGAGCAGCCGAAGCAGATGGCAGGATAGAAAAAGGTAGTATTGCAGTTATTTCTGTTGGGGTTATTACTGTGAAAAAGGGCAGATAACTGTCTGTGGTGGACTTGAGGGATATACTGAGGTATAGAAGGTAAGAACTCTGTTTGCCTCCTTTCGTTGTACCTTTGTCAGTTGTCACTTTAAATATTGCCTTGATAATTCTGTGGGTGAAGATTAAAAAAAAGTGTAGAACAGCTGCAGAACCGGCAGAAAACTGCTGAGATTGTCAAGGGGAAAAATAGGAGACAGGCTGCAGGATTTTTTTTTTTTTTCCCTTCTAATGCAGCCTGTGTTCATGGAGAACACTTCTCTATTCCAACCATGGAGAGAGAGGGCTTTGTATTATTTGTGACCTTCTTGCTTGGCATGCTGGGCAACTCAATACAGAAAATCACTGTAATTGTTAGTGCTTTTCTTGTTTGTAAGCCAAGCCGCATTCTTCACCGTAGCGAGCATTCCCACTGTAGACTAAGAATTGTTTCTAATAAAGAGTCTGAGTTTTGTGGCAGGCCATCGTTCTGAGGGTTAACACTAGCTTTGACACAAGGTTATCCCAAAACAGTTTAGTTGCAAAGCTCTCTCCTTGACTCAGAGTGTGGAGAGGAGGGAGAATTTGCTTTAATAATGTTCCTTGTTAGCTGAAACCTGAAGTTTTCTGTGCATCATACACATTTTAAAGATGATGTTCTGCCTCTTTTTCTTAAATTATTAATCATTTGTAGGTGACCGTGTGCTCTCTGTCAATGGGATTAGTTTGGAAGGTGCTACCCATAAGCAAGCTGTTGAAATGCTGAGAAGCACTGGGCAGGTAAGCTGTTGGTGGTTATACTCTTGTCTATAATAAACCAGTTAATCATGAGTGAAAAAGAGGTAAAGGAACCTGAAGACTGGAATTCTCCCCAGCATCCAGGTTGTTTTAGACGTGTTTTTTTACAATTTTTGGCTCGTGGACCTCAAGTCTCGCTGCCCACCCAGGCAAAATTCTGGCTCTGTGTGTGGATGAGAGGTCTGCATGGAATTGCGTTCTCCTTGTGCCTGGCTTTCATAGGAAGGAATCTCTCCTTATATGCTGCTGTGTTGGTACCTTTACTTGAGTCTTGGCCTTTTTGGATAGTGCTTGACTTTGTCAGTGGTGTCTCCTCATTTAATAGTGCTCTTTATGGCAGCTGCTTCATATATTGAAGTACATGCACACCTGAAAATAGCCAGTGAATGTACACATCTGGAACTGCTAAGAACTACTATTTGTATTCATTGTATAAAATGCTTTTAACTCTCTTCCATGTATGCGTGTGGAAATGATACTGTCTTTGACATTTCTTCACTCTCTCACAACCTTTTATTATGCTGTGTTGCCAAGTATCTCACAAATCCGTTAGTTAATTTTGGAGGTTGTCACAGCCTTTAAAATAAGGAACAAATGGAGGATGTACAAGGGAGAGAGGCGTCAATAAAGTTTACTGCTGCAAAACTTTGAAGTCTGAAAGTTAGAAAGAAACAGGTGTTCTAGACTGTGCTATCTCCATGACTGTTGCCAATTAACTGGAGAATTTTCCATCTCTTCAGGTGGTGCATCTGCTGTTGGAAAAAGGGCAGCTTTCCGTGGCCAAGGTTCACGCTCCGGTAACACCACAATGCACACCTCCAAATCTGGTGGGGCAGTGTGAGCCACAGGAGAAACCAGCGACAAAAACTACAAATGCCAAAGATTACAGCTTCGTCACTGCAGGTCAGGTCATGTATGAAAACTGTCTGAACTTTCAAAGCATCCTTTAGTTTTTATGCTGTTTTTCATCAGATCTTCCACAGAATAGAATGACAGACAAGAGACAGAGCTGGTAGAAATCTATACCGAGCCCCTGCACATAATGCAGTCTCTTCCTTTTTATGCTGTTACATTTGTTAAGATTTCTTTTCACATCTTGGCAACTTAGTTTAGTGACTATTTATCTGTTTGCTCTTTCACTGTTCCTTGTCGTTTCCTAATTTCACCAGCTTCCCAGGCCAGGGCTATAGCAAGGCTGGAGTAAAAGGAGTACTGCTAGCTCTGGTGCTGCTAAGAAGGAGTGACAAGGGGAGGTTAACATGCTTATATATACGGGGAACCTCCTGTAGGTCCTGCTGTTCCTGTCTAGATGAGAGAATAACTGCATGAAGAGAGGACATGAGGCATTTGTGTAGCTGACTAGAGGTTGGCATGTTAGAGCTTCTTGTGCTGTGAAGGGGAGGGAAGCCTACCCAGATGGGGAAACCACTGCAGACATGTTTGGGTCTCCTGCCTGGGATTTATCCTGTCTGCCAGGAGCTCCAGTTGCTGCTCTCACTAATATCTGATCTGTGGCCAGAAAGGTCCTGCCACTTGGTGCTTTACCAGGCTCCTTTACAGACTTCCCTGGGCACAGTGTTTTGGAGACACCTTGTATTTCTGTGTAGTGTGGCTATTGTCAGGGCAAGGCCAAGGCATCAGACTGAGATGTCATGATCAGCTTTTTGTGTCCTCTTTAACTTGGAGGGATCTTTTAGCCAACGCTTATGTTCACTAATGTGGACGTTAAGCAGAACCCTGCGAGGGGGAAAATCTGCACTGTCACATCTGGAGTAAGAGCACCAGCAGCTTGTTTTAATGGCCAGTGTGATGTAGGAAATAATCAGTTAATGTTTCTTTTGCAGAGAACACATTTGAGGTGAAGCTGCTGAAGAACAGCTCGGGCCTTGGGTTCAGTTTCTGCCGTGAAGATAACCTTACCCCAGAGCAGATGGGCTCAACTATTGTGAGGGTGAAAAAGCTCTTCCCTGGGCAGCCTGCTGCAGAAAGTGGGCAGATAGAAGTTGGGGACGTCATTCTGAAAGTGAATGGGGCATCACTAAAGGGTTTATCCCAGCAGGTTTGTATGTGCAAGTAGTGCAAGTCATGCTCTGGTAGTCCTGCAAATCTTGGGGGTCCGTGTCTAATAATAAATCCACTGTGGCCATAGGAAGTCATCTCTGCTCTGAGGGGAACATCTCCAGAAGTCTCTCTTCTCCTTTGTCGACCGTCACCTGGTACACTACCAGACATTGATCCTTCTTTGTTGGTAAGGTGTATGATGTATGATTATTTTTTTTTTTTAATTACTGTTTGAAAGATCATTTATTTGGTCTGGTGAGTGAGTTAATTAAATGCAAGATGCAGAAGGCAAGATGGGGGAGGGTGCTCACAGAAACGTGATTCCTATAGTAAATCCTTCGTGAGTAGACAAAGCATTTCATGGAAATATGAAAAGAATGCAGGCTTTAATTATATTTTTTCTCAATTTTGTGGTTTAAAACATTGGAGATTGGCTTAATACACTGTTTCTGAAATGGGGGTTTCTTTGTAGCCCAAGGGTTTGAAGTTGATCTCAAGTAGAAATTGGATATTTCTGTAATGTATCTAAAGAATACTTCGTGAAACGCTAATTTTTCTGGAAATTAGAGATGTTACAGAGGAGATTTTCAAAATGCTCCAATAAGTAAATCAAAAGAACAGAAGGCTATTTTAGGATAATTAGAAGAAGTGGAAATTAAATGTGTTTCAACAAAAGAGAATGTATAGGGATGTTTGCCTGAAAAGTAGGCTTTCCATAATACAAGAAAGTATAAAAAAAATAGTGGAGACAAGTCTTGAATTTAAGTTATTTTAATATCATTTTCAGTCAATAAAAAACATTTAAGTCTGATGACAGAAAATAAATGTACAAATATAAGTGAGGTTACAATTAGAGTAAGAGATTTGCAACTGAACAAACTGATAATACAAATAACTAGTCCTGTAATGAACCTATTTGTAGTATAGAATAGCTTTAATAAAACAGCACATATATTAAAATAACAGAAAAACCAATAAACAAATGGCAATTTTTCTTATAACTTTATAACAGATCACTGTGTTCATGAACACAAGAATTTGGCCATGAAGATATAAATGAAGCTTCTAAACTTTGTGTGTCTGGTAGCTGACTTCATTCTTAGGAATATGTGATTATTGGCAAAAATGCTGTTCATCCTCATGGGACATTAATATCTCGGCTGAGCAGTCTTAATTTGGTGTAAATTACCATAGGTTTTGTACTCTGTTATGTTGGGTTTTGTTTGAAAGCTTCCCCATTTCCATCCTGTGTGAGATCAGTTTGACTGCAGTTGCACACAGTGTGTTCTGGTTGGAAGGGATGTCGCGGTCATGGCCTAGATGACTACTGGGCACAGCTTAAAGGCATCTGTCAACTGGGTCTCTGAGGCTAAAGGCAAGAGCATATTTTCCATAGATGAATTTGCAGTTTTTCAGCAGTGCATGTTTCAAAGTTTTGCACACTTTGTCTTGGCCAAATTGCCTTGAACTTGGCGAAACCGTGTTGTGATATGTTCATCTAGTTGAGGCAACAGTCTGAATTGAAGGAGCCGCTGACTAATTACTTTTGGTAATTTTATGCAGTCTTTGCAGCTTTCTTCTGTCATCAAAACCGGAGTTTGATGAATTACATGTCCTTGCTCTTTGTAGACTCCCATCCATTCACCCCACCAAGTATTTCCAGATGTCAGCAGAGAAGTTTCTGGTCCATCAAACGTAGAACAAGGTGACAGCTCAGATGAAAATGAAACTACTGATCTGAGCAACAAAAGGCTGAAATCTCCCTCTAGAAGAGACAGCTACAGTGACAGCAGCAGGAGTGCTGATGAGGAGGTGACAGACTTGCCAACACAGGTGGACCCTGGCTGGAACTCTGCCCTGTACCAAAACTCCAGTGAAGCTCTGACACACACACGTGGTCAGCACGAAGCACACGGTGGTCAGGAGGAGGCTGTTCACAGAGTCTTGTATTCTGATCAAGAGGCTCCTAGCAAGCTTGAGGACAGGTACGATGCTTATAGTGATTCTCTTAATGTTCCAGAAGGTGTTTACAAAAACGGTTTCTTGGACCAATTCGTAGAAATACATTTTTGTTCAGATTTTAGATCTTCACGAAGTCAGTATTGGTTCATATATTCATTTATGGGTGACAGCCATGTTGTGTAGGCTGATCCTTGGGTTTTTTGCTTGTTTGTCCACAGTGATTTGCCATTGGATTTGCCATTGGTCCCAACCTGTAGAACCATTCCTGATGTTCCTACATCTGTTTTAATAAATGACTGTTATGCTACTCCTGCGTCTGAGCTGACTCCACACCTGGGAGGAGCGAATTCATTACTCGGCCAGTTGGAAAAAAATGCTGAAGAATACGAACCGGTAATTTACTATTTCTGTCTTTCAGTAACATAAATGTTACCCACTGTTGTGGCCAACTGGAATTTTTTTTTAGCCATGGTATTGGGTGTGACTGCATAGAGGTTAGGTACATTAATTTACAAATGTCGTAGTTGCAGGTTATACTTGCACTAACCTGGGGTTGTGCGTTATACATGGCACACAGACCGGTGCCATTTGTAACCACTGAACTGTGGCTGCTCATACAAGTGTCCACAGGCATTTTCTGCCTAGGCTCTTGCAGAGTTTGATGTATTTCCCTCTGTAAACGTCGATGCATGTATGTGTACACAGGTGGATGTGTATAGGTTTATTTTGTGTGTCATTTCAGCCTGAAGAACTTGGTATTAAATATTTACCTACCTCTAAATGATGTACTCAGATGAAGTTTAGATGGCAGATATCTTGCTTCTGGGCTGTTATTTTTTGGTGTGATTGTCAACTCTCTCTTTGTCCCTTCAGAAATCTTTCTCAAACCTTTCTGGTGCTGTGTGAGTTTCTATGCAAATGATGGAGATCTGTATCTTTCAAATCAAAAGTCATGCCAATTGAAATAGATGAAACATGTTCATGTGTTCGTTCCAAGATAAGCTGTAGTATTGTATTTCATTGTAGGAAAATATGTTCACTTTCTTAAGTTGAATAATTCCTGTTGTGTTGTCTTATATGAAAAAAATGCAGAGCTTTCTTTATATGGCAGCTAGTTGAGGGTAAAATAAGGTGTCAGTTTTGGCATGTGCCTTCACAGTTTTGTTTACATCATAGGCCTTTGGCCCAAGGTTAGCTCCATGCAAAACAATAGTGTCTCTGAATTCACTAGAGGTGCTTATTTGAAGCAGCTAAGCTGAGCCTGCTGAGACACGTCTAGGTAAATCAGTTGTCTATTTCTAACTGTATTAAATTCAGTAAAGCATTCAAATTGCTTCTGTTTGTCTGTGCTGTAAAGTGCTATTTTCTTCCCCTAGGAAGTAGAGCTCCAAGTCACCATGACAAAGTCAGAAAAGGGTAGTCTGGGTTTTACAGTGACCAAAGGTCATGATAACATTGGCTGCTACATTCATGACATTGTTCAGGATCCTGCCAAAAGCGATGGGAGACTACGACCTGGAGACCGACTTATAAAAGTGAGAGAATTAATATTTCCAGATACAGGAATTGCATGAAAAATACAACTTTGAGTCAAAAAAAAAAAAAAGTAAAATGTATTGTGGGCTGAAGTAAAAGTGGTTAAGGAACAAAGGCATGCATGTTCAAAGAGGCATAATTTGATAGCACTCAGACAAAAGAAATATAAGTATGGAAGCATGTAAGAAGATTGATAAAAGGAGTTACAGTATGTCCTGCAGCTAGGCATGTGTGCAAGCACTATTCTCGATAGAAGAAAAAGGTTTAAAGAAAGAAGCATTCCTTTATTCAATAAGATGGTCACTCAAATATGTGGAGTAGTTGATGGTAAAATACACGTATGGCTACCATACTGTTAACTGGGTACATATCATGTAGTAGACACATTCATCATTACAATACTAGTTTCCGATCAACTGAAAACCTGCATTTGGGCTTACAAGGACTGAGCAAAAGTGACAAAGTGCATTACACAGAGCACGCGTGTGAGTCGTTGCTAGATCGGGGCACTGAAGCACTGATGAATACTGTTACACCTTAATAAAGTAAAGCAAATACAAGACAAATTGGATTAGGTTGTGGGTCAGACTCTCAGGTGTTGGGCTTACGCAGTTATAGCATTCCAATTTTTTTAATAGGAACAGTAAAATATACCTCTTCAGATTGTTTAATATGTTGACATTTGGACTGTAAACTTGTTTCTTCATGCGCGAAAGTTCAGTTGCATATGTGTTCTGTCTCCTTGGGTAAATATGATGAACTGCAGCTGTTGTCGATAAAACATTTATTGTTTTGTCCTTTCATGTCAAAAGTCAACAATAGGAACAGTAGTAATTGTTTCCACAGTAATGCTGACTATTTTACTTGGAACTTAACAAGGAGATCTGTGTCGCTTTTATCTTTGCAGGTTAATGACATTGATGTCACTAACATGAGCCATACTGATGCAGTCAACTTTCTCCGTGCTGCCCCAAAGACTGTCAGATTAGTGCTAGGGCGTGTTTTGGAGTTACCCAAGATGCCAGTATTGCCTCACTTACTGCCTGACATTACACTAATGTGCCATGAGGAGGAGCTAGGTAACACAGAAGTATACTGCTTTTTGCTCTAATGCAAATTTTTCTCTTTGGTTACAAAGAAATAACTTGATTTTATTTTTCTTTTCTCCTGCAAAGGTTTGTTGTTGTCAGGAGGTCATGACAGCCTATACCAAATCGTGTATATTAGTGACATTCTCCCCAAATCGGTTGCTGCCAGAGAGGAGAGTCTCCATGCACTAGATATTATCCATTACATTAATGGAGTAAGCACACAGGGAATGACTCTGAAAGAAGCCAAAAGGATGCTGGAAACATCCCTTCCTAAAGTGGTGCTCAAAGCAACCAGGTATGTTGTGGAAGCAAATGATTCCCTGTACTTTTAATTTTTCTCCCATGATTGTATGAATATATGGGTAAAACGTGATCCTGGTATGACAACTAATTTACCAGAGTGGTACTAGGCGCATGTTATTGAGGACTGATGCCACAAAAAAGGTCTGTATCTTCGCAGTTTATTGTGCTTCAGTGGAGCAGGAGGGTACTTAGTACTTGCTGTGGTTTGTGTTTTTCACAAAGACAAAGCTGTGTCTAGCTATGAAGTATAAGTAAGTGTTCAAAAATGTCATTTTCAAAATATGACTCAGGTTATTTAAATGGAATTACTCCTTTTTCTTAAAACTGCTGCTGAGGGTTCCATAATCATAAAAAAGAGATGAAATGTTTTGTGCTGTCATGGTTTAACCCGAGCTAGCAATACAACCATGATAGCCACTCACTCACCACCTCCCTTGCTCCCCCAATAAGGAAGAGAATCAAAACGGAAGGGAGAAATTGGATTGAGGTAAACACAGTTTCATGAAATAAGAAAATACTAATATACTACTAGTAAATATATATTAAAAATAGAAATAAAAGATACTCAAGGCAATTCCTCACAAACTCTGTCCACATGGAGGAGCCAATTCCAGGAAAGAAGCACCTGGTCCCCGACAGCGAAAAAAAAGGCAGAAAGGCTCAGAGGCCTCTGCAAAATGGCAAAAGCCAGACTAAACGTCCTGCACCAAAGACTCCCACGGCTGCACCCCACAGGGGTGTCCCAACACACCAGTGAATGTCAAAACTCTACAGCACAAATCCTAGTGCATCACTGTATTCTCACTGATCTCTGCTGCTTCTTTCATGGCAATACAGCAGTCTAAAAAACTCTCCAGATTACTCTGTCCTAATATTTGCCTGGGACTGAAACATTTACTTAGTTTTTTAGGCCTTCCAGCCATGCCTGTCATTCTTTGCTTCCTCTATCCCTTTCTCCTTCCCACTCTGTTTTATCCCAGAAGGGGTAGGAGTTGCAAAGTCCTGAGGCTGTGAGGTTGCTTCTTTTTGTCAGAATCTAGAAGGAAACTCCAGCTCTAATGAATTCTTTGGTGCTCCCTGAAGTAGGAACTAACCTAATTACCGGTGCTTAATCTCTCTCATTGAATATTTAAAGTATTCCAGAACTGTTGTAGTAGAAGGCACGATTACCAGTTCTACTGATCATCAGATATTGATGTAAAATATCTACTACTATCGTTATTTATTTTTTTAATAAAAATTTCTGTAAACGTTTCTTTTTGTAGAGATGGTCATCCAGTACTTCCAAAATCCAAGAGCCCCGATAGCTCAAATCCATGGCCAATGAAAGCTAATGGTAAGATTTGCTTGCTTACTTGTTGCAAGTGAAATGCACATTTATAAAAATGAAGAAACTGATATATGAGCCTCCAGATACCGTCCTAGTCCAAAGGCTACCCTAGAACTCCACATACTGAGATCAGCTCCAGCAGGTGTTTGCTCGATCTTTCTTATAAAAACTCCACTCAAAGGTTCAACAATGGTCTTTGTATCATAGAATCATTTAGGTTAAAAAAGACCTTTAAGATCATAGAGTCCAGCTGTAAAGCTAATACTGCCAAGTCCACCACCAAATTATGCCCGTAAGCACCACATTTACATATCTTTTGAATACCTCCAGGGATGGTTTTGTGATTCCATTTCACTTGTAGTTCAGAAATTCTCTATTATCAAGCTTAAGTCTTTCAAGGAGTTTTAAAAAAACTCAGTTGATTATTATCATCATCATACTTAATAATATTAATAAAGATGATGATGTTTCCTCTGACCAGGCATAAAAATACCAATTTGGTACATTTGAAAGGGCTTCAGGTCTGCCATTGATCTTCTCTTTTTCAAGGTCAAAGGAGCCCAAATTGATTTTATTGCTCTCCTCCAATGTGTTTACATCTGGCTGTTTTCCTCTTCAAGCATGGTGCTTTGGGTCCCACACACGGCACCGGGTGAGGCTCAGCAGCACCAAGCAGACAGGAAGAATCGTGTCCAGGGTTGTGTAGGCAGCTGTCCTGTCAATACATCCTGAGTGAGATGAACTTCCTTTTGCTAAAGAGTGCCTTGTTCACTCAGACTCAGGACCCCTTACCACCTACATTTGCTTCTGAGCAGAACAACTGCTTATGCGGTTACTTACTGTCTTCAGCATTTGTTTTTTCTTTGAAATGTGGCACTTTGCATTTGTCTTGATTCATCGTAGTCTTTTTTTCTCACACTTAGTTTGATATATCTAGATAACTTTGAGTATTGATCTTGCCTTATGAAATTATTGCAACTCTTACAGTGTTGTTCAGATACTTTACAAGCATCCTACACATTTTGTTTCCAAAAAATTGAGCCAGGATATTTATTAGGAGCAAGACGTGTAACAGAATCTTGGAAGACCCCACTCAGAAATCCCTTCCTATAGATTACTTTCACGCATAGGTTCACAACAAGGTATAACATTACTCTTAGCCTTCATTACTTCATCGACAAGTTTCTTAGCTTGTAAAAACATAATGTATATGAAAATCCAGAACTTCACTAGTAGGTAGGTATATAGCATCTACTGGTTCCACTTGGTCTCATTTATTTTTCTAGTAATGGGATGTCTAGGATAGGCAGTGTTTTTTGATATCATAGTATCTCTCTTTTCTTTACCAAGAAGGGAAAAGGTGCCTTTGAACAAGGACCAAGATGTCAGATGATGTTTAAAATATATATTTTTTTTTTAAAGTTGGTGACAGATTATTGTGGGGTTGTATTTTGTACGTTTCAAGGGGAAGGGAATCATGCCCTACTTCCCAAAGGTGCAAGTGTTTCTCCTGTATATATTTAAGGTACTTATGAATATTTCTCTGTGCTTAGGTTTGTCTATTTGTATTAATGCCCTCTGATCCCATTCAGTGTAACATTCAAAAAGCCATTATAAAGTATAGTCCATCAGATGTAAGTTTGGCAGAATTGTTACTCATTTTATAACATAATATTAAATACCTTGTTTCTTTTATAAAAACAGTTGATGTGGGCTAATTTAATTTCTGTGAAAAAGTTCCTGTGAAGTTGTCATGTTTTCCCTTTTTTTGTTAAGGCTGTTCCTGTGGTGATCCCTGTGATAAAACAGAAAAGACAACTGATGCTTATGGGCCCAAGGTAAATATTCCTCTATTGTGTATTATCATTAACCAGAGAAAAATATCTACTTCACACACATTATTAAAATAATAAATTAAACAGTCTGTTAGTGAAAGTATGCAAATCCTCTGTTGTCAGTTGATGTGAATAACCAGTGATCATGATCTTCTTTTTCTTTGGGACTGCTTTGTTTAAAGACAAATGGTCTTATGAGAAGGATGTGAGGCTATGATCCAGAAAAACTTGTTTCTTGTCATAGTTCCTGCAGATGCTTGCATGTTACATTTACCAGATGGTTTTCTTTCTTTTTCCCCCTTTGTGCGTTTATTTTTTCCTGAGCAATTATGTGTTGTGGGACCAAAAGTATTAAAGCCTGCATATGTTTTATAGAGGTTATAATAATGTTAAAAACCACTGTGTGTTCTCTTGTAGTGGTTGCTGCTTCATCACCACGTGGGGTTTTTTTCTTAGTTGCTTTAAAATGTTTGTATTTGCTCTTCTTGTGTGAAACTTTTAACACACCTAAAAGCTGCCGAATGGCAAGTAGAGTCCTGCACACCCCTCACCCAGCTATCTCAGATATTACATGAATAGGGTTTTTTAATTTGTTGCTAAGTAGAGCATCGAACTTTACAAGTTGCTTGCTGCTTCAACAAATTGCCATACTCTTTAAGAGTTAATTTGTACTCTTCTTCGCTTTCTTAGATAAATGGCAATGGCATCCTAGGACCTTCTCAGGCAAATACAGAAAACAATATCCATCACACAAAAGGACTAATGAAACTCTCAGGATCTGGAGATGCACCTTCCCTTGGCTTTACCAGTCAGACGTCAGATTTTTCTAAACACACTGAAAAATCAGGTAAGAGGAGGTGAGATGGGGGACAGCATTATTCAATCTTTAGTTCGTAAGTTGTATGCTCCGTTTAGAGGAATTAAATGGTGTTGGAAGTAAATTTATGGAAATAAGATCCTATACTAGAGAGGATTGAGTAGCCTTGATAAAAGCTAGAAATAATGCCATGGTGTCTTCCCCTTTAGTTTTTTTTTTACCCCCACAAAATATCCTGTATTGGGAAAACTTGACAGTTTATACTCTTTCTCTTTAGAAACAGAGGTTGCAGATGATGAGTACTATGATGAGGATGATCACAATGAAGTTGTCCAGTATCTGTTGGATGTTGTAGATGAGGAAGCCCAGAACCTCTTAAATCGTAGTAATAGAACTTCAGAGGCTCAGAGCCTTCTGCATCTCAAGAAGGCCACTTCAGAAGATCACCTGCCAGGTACTGTGAGCCATTAAAAAAAACATATCGTTAACAGCAAAATGCTTTTTGAAACAAGGTGCCAAGTAAGCAATTGATTTGGCAAGAAGAGTTGACATTGAATTGATGTGTGAACTGAAAGTTTGCCAAGTAGAACACAGACAAATCGTTGCTGTTTCCAGTCAGCTTCAGATGCAACTTAATAAATCAAGTTGTGGTGTGATAAATCTGGATTTTGCTTTGAGTAACTTGGGAAAATGAACCCTGTTCTGGAATTATCTCTTGCGTGGAATCCATGTTGTTTAGGTACATGGCTCTACAGCTGCAGTCAGGTTGAAATGCTGAGGCATTTGAACGTTTCATTGATTGCAACTTGCACAACTTGGACATGTGTTGAGATCTCTCACAACCAATCTTCCAACCTGCTTTGTGTCTTTTAGAAAGACTGGGTAATTTTTTTATGATACCTGCTTCTGTCTGTACACCTTTCTTTTCCTTCATTCCATCTCCTCAGCTGTACCTGTTATTAACTGAAATTTAGCATGGAGTGGGATTTGTATTTCCTTTGTGGTGTCACACCATGTATGTATGCTCCAGATGTTCAAGAAGGATGTTTGCTACTCCTGTACAGGTTCCTTCTGGAACTCAAGATATGCCATCCAAAATTATCATTATTTCAGCTCTTTTGCGCTCTTCAAGTTCATTGAGTTATTGCCACTGGTCATTACATTAGAAATGAGGGAACACCAAGGTCCTGACACAGCCAGAATTTCATTGGAGCTCCACTACTTCAAGTTTCTTCTAGCTAGGATCTGGCCTTTGCAACTGGAGATGCTTTGAATCCATAAGATGTGGCAGCGGGCAACTACCGTAGCAGTCAGATCCAAGTCAGATTTTGTTCGGCACATCTTAGTTAGGTCTTGTTAATACAGAGAGCAAATAGAATCCTGGTTTAGACCCTACTGCTGGTCTGAACTGCAGAAAAACTGCTATCATGAGAATCTGATAACTTACTAGCACTAGCCTGTCCATCCATTATACTGTAGCACAGATATTCTGTTAGGTGTGCAACCAACCTCATATGTAATGACATCTGTTCTAGTTAAAAAGAAGGAAGCCTAAAGTCTGATTATCCTATGCGGTAAACCCTCTTTTCCAACACACGTGTAGCAAAGGGACTTAAAGATGTTTCTTGGTAATTCTGGCACCTTGTACTCCATGTGTAGTGCCATATGGGTATAGGAGGATTCACATCTGTGAGGAGGTGACTCCTGAGCATCTTTTGGTGTGTTCATGCTGTATGTCCTGATTTTTCCAGTTTCAGTAGAGATGAATGGAAAGCTGACAGAAGATAAGTCTGAAGACACAGATTGTGACGGGTCATCTTTACCGGAAGATTTTTCAGAGGTGAGATGGCAAGAAGCTGGCAGACGTGTGTCTGCTGGTTTTGTTTTCTTGGACATTCTTTCAGTTTATTATTTTCCCTATTGGCATAGAACTTGGGGAAATAACTTCACATGTATTTTGAATTAAAACATCTTTGTCAGTGGTAGCTGTAAATTGTGTACAAACATTTATTTTTTAAATAGTGTATGATCATTCTATCATAAATTAACGAAACAAGAGAACAAAGCATAGAGTTACTATACTCTGTTTCCCAACATATGAATCCCAACACCTTTTTTTTTTCAAAAAAAGCAATAATAAA
Source organism: Pampusana beccarii (assembly GCA_013399365.1). Lineage (NCBI taxonomy): Eukaryota > Metazoa > Chordata > Aves > Columbiformes > Columbidae > Pampusana > Pampusana beccarii. The sequence continues at coordinate 30,520 of VWYH01009825.1, read as the reverse complement.
CTGTCTTATTAATGTTATTTCAGGCATTTAGTCTAAAAGGTTTCCTTAACTCCTGCTCAAAGAAGAGGAGCAGTGTGGTGGGTTGACCCTGACTGGATGCCCAATGCCCACCAGAACTACTCTATCACTCTCCTCCTCAAGTAGACAGGGGAGGTAAAGGCTCATGGATTGAGATAAGGACAGGGGGAGACTATTCACTAATTACCATCGTGGGCAAAACAGGGTCAACTTGGAGAAATCAGTTTAATTTATTACAAATAAAATCAGAATAGTATAATGATAAATAAAGCCAAATCTTAAAAACACCTTCCCCCCACCCCTCTCCCCAGGCTTAACTTTACCTCTGATTTCTCTGGGCTCAGCTTTGGCCAGCAGCAGGTCCCTCGTGGAGCTGGCTGGCACTGGCTCTAATGGACATGAGGGAAGCTTCTAGCAGCTTCTCACAGAAGCCACCCTGTAACCTCCCATTACCAAAACCTTGCCATGTAAATCAAATACAAGCAGTCACAATGAATGCTGTGTAGACTTAACTGTCCAAGATGTAAATTTGGGGGTTCTTTTCCTCTCACTTTTTGCTAGGATATGTTCGTTAACTTGAATCACTTCTATATTTGGGTTTACCCCACATTATTGCGTGTGCTGTTTTACATCAGTCACTAGGTACCCAGGTTTTGTCTCGTATTTTGAATCAGCAGAGCTCTGTTTATCCAGCAAATCCTGGCTGCTGCAGCTTTCTGTCCAGTTAGCAGAGCTGAGAGTCAAACTGGGAATCTGGCTCTGTGTCAGTGTGCTCTGGGAGATCCAAGAGTAAAATTCTCTGAATATGACAGTGAAAACTTACAGGCTGACCTAATAAGTGTAAATGGTTTTGGAGAGTTTTTCTTGAAAGGAGGATCAAAATGCCTTCTCTGCTGAGTCTTCATTGTCAGTTGAGGAAGAAGTTTTCACTATCAAACTTGCCTCCTAAAAAATTTTTAAGTACTAGAAACAAAAGAAGTCAACTGGAGAAAATTTAGCTGGCTCTGCTGCTGCTGTGAGTCAGGAATGATTTTAAGATAGCTTTTTGGCCTTGGTACAGTAGGGCCTCTTTCCAAGTGCTCAGTGTTCTCATCCTCTGTTATTTTGGGTTAATGAGATGTCTAAAAGAGGAAAGTCTTTCATTATGTGCTGCTTTGAACTTAGTCTCCTTCAGAAATAGTCCGTGTAGCTGTTAATTGTTTAAAATTTACAGTGGATGAGTGTTATTACCATGTCCTTTAATGTGTTTTGAAATATTTCTTCCATTAGCCAACACATGTAAATGGTTGTGAAGACTATTGTGAAGTAAAACCTGTGCCAGAAAGGTATGATTTCTTCTCTAGTGTTCCTTGAAAGCAAAACTGTGATGTCTGAAACTCTGAAGAGGGATATGTTATACAGGGGAAAAACAAACAAACACAAACCACCCCCAAACCAAAACAAACCTAGTAAAAAGTCTGTGCAGTGTCTTGTTGAATTGTTCCCTATCTATTCTTGTCATTTAAAAGGTTATAATTTGCCTGAATACTAGTCAGCTCTATGTGGTTTACCATGCCCTAGTTTTGTTTATTCCTTTGATATGTGGTTATAACAAGTAACTGGGCTGTGTTCACATGATTCCTAGTAACTTAATTTGCATTGTCCTAATGATTTGGTACTTGCATGTGAAGAAAACATTCAAACAATGCTGTCTTCACTTTGAATCTTTACAAGCTTCTTTAATGTTACTTCTGCTGGTTTTAGAGCACAGAAACTAAACCATATAGTTCAACTGGTCCATCTGTTCCCATTTGGGTGTTTGGGGATTCTTTTTTTAAGGATATGCCTGGCCAAGTTACTGGCTGTCCCTTTGAGCCATCTCAAATCTTGGAAATTCCCAGGATCGTTTTCCTGTGCTAAACAGTTTTAGTCCTTAGTCTAAGTGAAGTTTCAAAGTGTATATACTACTTTTTATGTTTTGATTAAGTTTCTGGGAAGTTTTGGGTTGAGACTTGACACAGGCAGTGACATTATGACCTAATAAAATACTTAATACATTTATCTCCATCTCCAACACAGCTAGAAAACCTGCAATTGGAAACAGTGGTATAGGTAGTGACTTCTGTGAGTGGTACAGATCTGCTATTGCATGTTATTTGACTGCTTAGCTCTTTTTCCACTGTTGCCTTTTTCAAATCCCTGCTGGAAATTTTAAAAAGGAAAAAAATGGAGATGTTATGAGAATACTGTTATGGATCCATAAATTACTTTCAGGCAGTTTTTTATTGGATTGCTAATGTGATTGTTACCTCTGGGTGTTCTTTCTTTCTTCCATACCTTGTCTTCTCTAGATCTCCTCCTCAGCCTCCCTTGAGCCAAGCAGATGAAGATGAAATCACGTGGGGAAGTGATGAACTGCCGATTGAATCAATCAGCCAGGAACGTGTAAGCAAAGGTAAAAACTTAAATTATCAGTTTAAAACTGGAGATCACAATAAAATACACAAAATGTTAGAAGTGAATTTTTAAATGTCCTTGATATGTCTGGAAGGTGTAGCAGTATGTATAATGGGAAATCTAACAGCTCAGCAACCCACTGGAAAAGATGTTTATAGCTTTGTGTAATAAATGTGTGAGAGTTAGTAGGAACAAGTATTGGCAATGTTGAGCTTCTAGAGTTATAGAGTTGAAACCAGCTGAGGTATTTTCTTCCATAGTATCTATCTGACAAAAGCTGTAACAATATAGATGGTTTGTGTGTTTTTGACCATGATCAGATCAATGTATCATGTGCTTCACAGAGTGGCTGCTCCATGCTCAAATTAGGCCATATTTTTTTCTTTATCTCGACTCTTTCACTGTTTCTCAACTTGGCAGAGTAGAACAATACTCCATTTGACGTGTTTGGCAGAATCTAGTCTGTACTTTTTGAGATAGCATTAGAAATGTCAGCTCCTGAAATCCATATACAGCAGCATTTTCTCTGTGTTCATTAAAAGAAGAGAAGGTTAATCCATGTAAACCATTTGATTAAGTCAGGAGATGTAGAACACTTTTCATTGTGATACCAGACAAACTCTTTATTAATTTTGTTGTGCTTCAGAGAAACACTGAAGTCCTAATAGAATGGGAACTTTATTGAGGAAAAAAATATGTATTGTAACACATCTTAGGATTACCGCTTGAAAGACATGTTGAATATAAGGGCTAAAAACGAAGTTACAAAATGTGATATTTAAGGGGAGAGTTCTGAATTCATCCCTATGTGCATTCATCAGTTTTGTAGGTCATTGTGTGAAGAACTTATATTTAAATTGTATTTGAAGTTTGTTGCAGTGTATTTATTGGAAGCTTAGGAAAATACTACGTTTGGTTCTTAGATTCATCAAAGCTGATTTTGCGTTTCCTTAGTTTTAGCTGATTTATTTATTGATATTTACATCAATCAGTCTTGCTCTGCTAGATTTCCCTTTAGTGACAAATGAAGAGATCTCTGCACTCTCTGCTGTGAATGTGCTCCCTGGAGGCAAGTACTCAGGGGCCAAATTGAAGTCAGTGATCAGGATGTTGCGGGGATTACTGGAACAGGGAGTCCCTTCTAAAGAGATTGAAGTGAGTAACTATTTGTCCTTTGAAGTAATTTTTTTCTAGTATTGAAACAGTTAGAATGGCTGGTTTGCACTGCCTTAAATACCATGGCTCTTTAATTTGCAGCTCTAAAGGGATGAAAAGGGTTCTTTTACCAAAGACCTCTCTCTCTTCCTTCCACTGGTGGCTGAGAGATGAGTTTGAACTTGAACTGGGAGTTCATTTCACAAGTGTGTTTACATCATTCTTACTTGTGGTAAATTACCAAGTGAATATGACATTAGCAGGCACAGACAATGTAAATAAAGGCTGTGAAATCTAGCTGCAGAGTGTGAAAACAGCCTTTCCAAAGTCTCAAGTTAACCATGTTACACAATCTCTTTTTTGGGATAATGTAGTAAAATATTTACTGGATAATAAGGTTTTTTGTTTTGTTTCAAGGTGGTATACTTTCTTAGCTATGTGAAATTAGATTCCTTCCTGTGACTGAATTACTTAGGATTTTCTTTTTTCTTTTTTTCTTTTTTTTTTTTTTTTTTTTGTTATGTTTGTGTCTGTTAAAGGCTTGGTTACGTGACTGCTCTTAACACTTGCTACCATTCATTGCTTTCTAATGCGCTTGTAATCACTTCTTTACAGAACCTTCAGGAGTTAAAACCTTTGGATCAGTGTTTGATTGGACAAGCAAAGGAGAACAGGAGAAAGAACAGATATAAAAACATACTTCCTTGTAAGTCCTAACTAACCTGATTTGATTGACCTGTATGGTCAGATAAATTGGATCAGAAGTGAGATGATTTGATTCCCAATCCAGGTTCTGCTACTGAGTATGGAAAAAAATCTGCCACTATTTTCCTACACATTTCAAGTGAGCGTTTGTAAAGTAGTTTAAGATCGGTGAACAAAAGACTACTATAGTCGGTAGGGATGTCTATTCGCAGATTCTCCAGTTGTTTCAGCAGATCTTGTGTCTTAATTGAGATATATGTTTGGAACAAGGGTTTTTCAGTTTTACCCATGTAAAGTTGGAAAAACAGACAAGTATACTATGGTCTGTAAATTTTCTGCAACAAAATTCCGTTTGTTAGCTGGGAGATGTGTGACGGAGAAGTGAGAACTGACAAGGGTTAGTTCTGAATGAGAAATAATCAGCCTCTGTTTCAGAGGAACTGCAGTTCAAATTGTACATCCTTCCCTTCTGCTGATTTAGGTTTCTCCCCTAGCCATCTTTTTCTTTATTCAAAGAGAGAAACCGATTAGTATCCTAAAGCAAGTATTGTGATTATTTTTTATTTTTAGTAAGGTCTGGAGGTATCTTTGGAAAATAAATACTCTGTGATTGTCTGAAGCTCAGCATTTCTGTTGTGTGAAGGTCTAATTATGTGCACACATAACACTGAGATATTTTTGTTGTGTGGGGATTGCAGATGATACCACTCGAGTACCTCTTGGGGTCGAAGGCGGATACATCAACGCCAGCTTCATTCGCATGCCGGTGGGGAAGGAAGAATTTGTTTACATTGCATGCCAAGGACCTCTTCCTACTACTGTAGCAGATTTCTGGCAAATGGTTTGGGAGCAAAACTGTACCGTGATTGCCATGATGACTCAGGAGGTTGAAGGAGAAAAGATAAAATGCCAACGTTACTGGCCAGATGTACTCAATAAAGCCACCATGATAAACGATAGACTACGGCTTGCACTTATAAGACTCCAGCAGCTGAAGGGCTTTATCATTAGAGTGCTGGAGCTAGAAGAGATTCAGGTAAGTAAATTGAATTCTGCATGCCAGGATGTTTTTTCTGAGTATTGGCATTTTTATCCTCATACTTCTGGATTGCCTGCTTTCAATCTCAATGTCTGCATTGAGAAGTAACCTGGGGCTTCTCTTCTTTGTCCAGTGATCATTACTAGGCAACTCTTCCTCATTGCAGCTTGTGATACTCTGTGGCCTGTATAGGAGAAGGCAGTTGGGCCGGAAGATTATTTCGTTATACTAATGAGACTCTAAATTTTGGCTCTCTAGGTGCCTTTGGCCACAGAAACTTATATAGGAATATGCAATTCACTAATTATTCAGTCTGGCTGGTTCGTTCCTTTGTGTGATCAGCTCAATCTGCACAGTGAACCTTGCACAATTTCATTACTTGCTGGTTGTTTTTAGTTTAGCTCATTGTTTCTCTTGTTTTATTGAATTACAGAACACCTTCCTTGGGCAAATCCTCCTCTTCTGAGACTGTTTCCTTTGAGAACTTGCCTGTTGTCTTTTTCTTCTTCCCATGCGTCACATTTTGTTGTTTTTAAACCTCAGACAGGTGAAGTACGGCATATTTCCCATCTGAACTTCATCGCCTGGCCTGACCACGACACCCCGTCTCAACCAGATGACCTGCTTACTTTTATCTCCTACATGCGGCACGTCCACAAGTCGGGTCCTATCGTAACTCACTGCAGCGCAGGCATTGGACGATCAGGAACCCTGATTTGTATAGATGTTGTTCTCGGGTTGATCAGCAGAGACCTTGATGTGAGTACCCCAAGAGGATGGGCTAAGCTGTGCTTTTGACTCACAGGAAAAATATTGCACTGGAACTATTCATTTGCTTAAAGAACATGCCATGCTTTTGAGGGTAGCATTCTGGCCATGTCTTAATGTAACATAAATCAAGGTGTAAAACAGCGGTTTGTGGGGCGGAAGGGTGCTAGCTTCCTTATATTTATGTCCTTCAGCGGCCTGGTGTAGTAATATTTTTGTCGATTTGTAGAGAAGGTGAGCTATGTCATGCTTAGCTCAGCAGGGTTTCTAAGCACCACTAAATGTCTAGAACTTTGTAGACCTGAGGAAATAAAAAACGCTTTGTTAGGTTGCACCAAGGGGCTCTATTTTCTGCACACTCAGCTCCTAGTAAGAGTAAGCAAGAGAGCCACATCCATATTGCCCAGGGATATGCTGGTGATATACTGAACATGCATAGGGTATAGTGAATTGTTATTTATTGCACCACCAAGTGGTTAATATACCTAGTTGGTTCCCTTGGTTCACTGCTGGGGATGTTCTCTTTATATGCTTGTGTGTGTCTTTTTTCAAATGTGTAACTTTCTGTTTGTTTTGGTAGTTTGACATCTCAGATCTGGTGCGCACGATGCGTCTGCAGCGACATGGGATGGTTCAGACAGAGGTGAGTCTAGCTTCTCCAGGCATGTGCTAAAGGAAACACACTGGAATTCTAACTCTGATGGGGAAGGAAACTTCCTGTAACGCACACAGTGATTAAATCAGATGCATACCAGCGAGAAACAGAATGTATTTATATAAGTAAATTTATAAATACATGCAGTTTCTAACATGCTGTGCTGTTTCAGTCTGTGCTTTTTAAAAAAAAAAAAAAAAAAAAAAGTTGGGAGTTTCCTTCTTGAAAAGCATGTGCTATAGAGGAAATCTGCTGAGTTTTTTTAGCTACAAATTGCATTACAACTGAAGCGAAGGCCTCAGTATAGCTGCTATGAATCACTGATACTACCAGAGATGTCTTGAAATATCCTTTGGGGAGATGTTCAACCAGAAGTTAAATGAATGTGTTAGGAGCAATCTAGGTCTAGAGCTAATTAACTTTACATTAGAGATTGACGTCACAAGGTCTTGTTTAAATATGCACTTTTTCTTTGAGTCAGAAGGAACTGTCAAATCATAGCATTTAAAAAAAAAAAAAAATGGTAAAAAACCAAAACCTTCATTCCCACCTTGCACCCCAAAACATGTATTAGCCCCCACACCTGTACCACTGAGATTAAGATAAGCTGCACCGTCATCTGAGTTATGTGCTAGTTGGCATTGATGCAAGACCTTGAAATTCACTTGCTGTCTTCATTTCTACTTCTGTGAAGTGCTTTTCTGTTTGAGGTGGGTTTGGTGTGAAAGAAAGACAAATGTCCCTTGTAAGCATATACCTTTAGTGGCAGGAGAGTGCCTGAATTTGTCCTGGGGTGTGGTGGCATATTTCTCCACTGTGGGTTTTTTGTTTTGTGGTTTTTTTTATTGAAAGAAATAGTAGAAACAGTATTGAAATCTAATACTGTAGAAATAGTATTGAAATCAAGTGCAGAGCACCTGTGAAGTGCAGGTGAGAGTGAATTGCTTAGGTGGTGCAAACATTTTTCACATGTTCTGTGATTTCCTTTCCCTTGCAGGATCAGTATGTTTTCTGCTATCAAGTTGTCCTTTATGTCCTGAACCATCTCCAACATGAAGAACAACAGAGGGGAAAATAAAATACTGAAGCAAAAGTGCTTCTAAAATAAGGAAGCAAGGAGATGTAGAGGCTCTCACATGTTTTCTTTCTTCTGCCAGTAGTTTTCCAGTCCCTTTCTTCAGTTACTGTCAAATGTCTTTTCTATGAAGTCTCTCCATCATTCCAGCTAAGGTATATAGTTATAAGGAAAAGAGATAGCTCATACAATACCACTAATGTCTTCAGCCCCATGGACACATATGTGAGATGTTTGTATAACAGTAAATAATATTTAATAAAGCTGCATTTTTTGCAGCTTCCTTAATATGTGATAAAGTACTGAAATAAAAATATTTTCATTAAAAAAAAAAAAAAGACAAGAAGAAAAGTGATCTTATAATACCTCCTGCAGTTCTGCAACTGTTTTGGGGTATTTGTTTCTTATGAGGTGGGGGAGTGGGAGGGATGAAGCAGTATTTTTATCCTGGCAAACTTTATTACAAAGACATTTTACTAGTCTATTTTAAAAGCTTGTTTATGGCATAGAATTTTTGCCCTTCTAGTACAGTTACAGTTATTTTATAGAGGGTGTCTTGATATCAGCATTTAAGCTTTAAGATATGCCTGTTAGCATAAGGATAGTAGTGAATCTTTGCTGTAAGTATCACAGTTAATAATGTTTACTTCATAGAGTTTCATGTACATATTTATATACTTTTACAAAAAAAGCTGAATTATCAGGTGTCTAACCTTGTAACTAATTAGGCATCTTCAGTCTGTAAATAAAAAATACACTTAAAGTACACTGATCAGAGGTTCTGGGTATTTTTGTGTCATTGTGACTGATTTTTCTTGGCCTTATATGTCATCCTTCACTGTGATTTGCTGCCCTCCTTAAGAAATTTGCAGCAAAAGGGCTGTGTGCATTTTAAATTTTCAGTGTCCTCCTGTTCTTCAGTGTCCATTTGAGAAAAGCTGCAGAACTCTGGGTTCCTTTCTGGAGAGTTTCCACACTGTGGTGGAAGGAAGAAGATCTTTTCTCTCCCCTCCCGCCTTGTTTGTGAGAGGCAGGATACTGGGTTCTAAGTAAGTGTTTCAGTGATATCATAAACAGTCAAAACTATTCTAAAAACGAATCTTCATTTCATGCTGCGCGGAAACCTTGGATGATGAATAACTGCTGTCAGCAACCACAGGACCGTTCAGGGGTTTGAGCAGTATTCCTGTCCCAGCTGTCCTTACCAGAGCTGAACCTTGTGCTGTCAGGAAGGGTATAAGAGTAGTAATTTGAGAGCATTCTGCATTGCAAGGGTGGAAATAAGTTCAGAGGCCTCTGATTATCCAAGGTTTTCACTCTTCATAATAGTTGCCCACAGTGTTTTGGTGTCCCAAAACTGAAACGGTCACTGTCTTGCTTGTTTAATGGTACCCTAGCTAGCAATAGCATGCCTTAAAAAAGAAAAAGAGCCTTTTTCACTTTTCACAGTAACACCATGATTTTTATTCCCTCCAGCATACCAGGAAAGTTGAAAAATCATGCCTTTTTCAGAGCAGTGTAGTTTGAGGAAGGAAAAGGAATTCTGTGTAGAATGAAGCAAAGGCAGATTGACTAGCCATGTTGAAAAGACTTCTGTATGAAGTAGATTTAAAATGAAGACAGAAGATTTTCAGGACTGCATTTGTCAGCAGGCGAAGTAAGTAAACGCAGCTAGTTGATACACTGCTGCTGCTTTAACATAAATAGTGAGTTCAGAGGCTTTGAGTCTGTCTGATTTTTAGAAACAAAAAAAAAATGGTTATGGTAACTAGACGGTGTGTTTAAGCCAATTGAATTCTTCCTTTAGATGTTTTCAGATACCTGCCAAACAATGTAGAAACAGGAACTGATTTTTGTATAGTATGCTACATGAAGCTCAGTTTGGTATTTGGCAAAAAATTCACATCAGATTACAGCCTATGGGAAACGCAAATCAGTATGAGATTCCAGGTTTTGCTGCTTGTCCTCGCAAATATGAAGCTCTATGGTATGGTATACGGATTTCCTTTTAATGATGGATGCATAGAAAAGCAGAAGATAATTGACCCGATCTCCCCACTCCCAGAAAAAGAAAGGAGCCCCCCCAGACAGTCTGTTGTGTTTCTCAGATTATAACCTTGGAAAGTGAGCACGTGGTTAGTGAATAAACAGACCTGTCTCTTCACCCTGCCGATGTTTAGTTATTGTATTGGACCCCAACCCCAGAAGGCCAGCTGGGAAACCCAGCTATCCCCATTTACTTATTAACTATTTTAACTCTTTTTGAGAAACTAGGGGGTTTGTGGAGCAAAGCATTCTTGTCTGAACAAAGAAAGATAAATGTGGCCCTTCTACATCTGCCTTCAACCTGTTTGATCCAGCTCTCTCAATCTGAAATCATCTTCCATCAGTATGTAGCTGAAAACAAGATCGTGCAGGAATAATATGGAGTTCCTATACTGAAGTTTTCTTGACCAAATTCCTGATTACCCTGACTTTATGATAAAACAGATGGGCCCCAATGGGGAAGCATTCAGGTGTTCCTAAGAAATCCTGCATGTATGGTGAAAGGTGGCATTGACCTCTTGAAGTGGTCTGAATTTATTTGGGTTTTTTTCTTAACCTTGAGGAACTGGGTATCTAATGAAGATGGAGTGCTCCCTAGTTTCATACTTGCTGAGGACACCATGTCTGTCTTCTGCTAAGCAGGCAGAACTTGCCATCTGTGGTGCTTGGCGTGATCAGTTTGGTTGAAATAGACCCTATAGCTCAAAAGGTATTAGAAGAAAACGGACATGCCAACGCAGTGTGTTTGCTTAAGCTTGGTTTCTATGGAGAACCAGATTGGAAACATGCACCAATACTCACCTCTTTCTTCATAGGATTAAGTTACCTAAAATCTTTATGCTGCTTTTGAAGAAATGAGAAGAAAAATGACTGAGAAGCTAGTTCCTTTAGTTCCTTGAATGGAAAAAAAAAATACTGTATGCTTTCTCAGTATGCTGACTATGTAATTTTCAGGAAAAAAATAAATCTTGAGTGGTGTTGTCTTTTTTTTTTTTTTTGCTGAGTAAGGAACCAGGACATGTTCCAGCTGAAAGGGATTTTCCTTTTTATAGGTATCTGATTGTCAGTGGGAAGCTTACCAGACTAGGAAAAAACGGATATATAACCCATTACGGTTCTAATTAAAGAACTGTCCGTGTGTCTTAACCCAAGAGACAAAGGATTCTTTTTTTCTTCCAACCAGAATTAGCTGACAGAAGCATATACACTTTGCTACATAAGCAGCCCTGTGCCATTAGTAGTTTATCGTACCTTTGTTTTCCTTGCTGGTTTTTGCCAATGCAAGAGAAGGGCAGCAGCCTACAAAGGAGGAATTCCAGTTGCTCCTTGGAGGCTCTTTTGAGGGCTCGTTACTGTTGCGCCTTGAATGCTTCTAAGCAGCCTCTTCTTTTACAACTTCCTTCTAAAACTAGCTCAGTAGCTATCTGAGGAAAACAGGTACTTAAGAATTATTTTCATCATTTTCCTTCATAACACATCCCATGTTTTGCAGGAGGATCCTGAAAGGTGGTAGGAGCAGATTCAAATATCTCCTTTAAGTAAATGGAAGCAGGCTCATAACAGTGGCGTGGGCCTGGATTTTTGTTAAAGCGCTTATACAACATCTTCTAACGGTGCGAGCCCAGACCAGAGGCAAATTTTCTTGCGTCTTCAGGTCATTCTGCAGCTGCAAAAAGTCCTCTGTCTGTGTGTTGAGGTGGGGCTTCAGAGGACAATGAAAGATGACATGGAAGAAATCTTGGGAGGAGGACAACTCTTCCTGTGAGGTGAACTGCATCGTGGTGAAGGTGTTCTGTAGTGACTCCACGTATGTGGCAGGAGCCAATGTAATACCCACCTCTGCCAGCCTCTTAAATGGAGGCACAAGGTCACAGCTGGGCCTGGATAAGTCATGTGTATGATTAACAGTGTAGAAGAAAATTTTAATCTAAGCTTTGAAGGTTCAAAAGTGGTTGACGTGCAGGTGGTAAAATGCTTACAAAGTGCTTCTGACTTCTTCTGTATTAAAAAACCCAACAAACTTCCACTAGGAAGCCAAAGCAGCTTGGCCCCTTGTATATGCCAGCAACTTCTTGATTCGTGTCTTCCCAATATTTCTCACATAAGCAAACCCACTTCAAGTACGTGTGATATCTGTGATGTCTTTTCTACAGTGCCCAAGGGAGGCAGAAACCTGTGAGCTGAGGGCCAGAGTTGATGGAGTAGAAGACTCTTTGCTAACATTCAAGAACGTTGAGCCATCATAGGGTGCAAGTTTGAATTCAACATCCACCAGTAGACAAATTGGAACAAAACTAGGGGCAAATATCAAACGGCTTATGGCTGTTAGCACATCTGGAGTGGAGAATGTTCTGTGCCACCTTCCTAGTGCAGTTATCTTCCCTGACTGAAGAGTGAACTTCGGGGAAATGTTACTCGATTAAGCAGTTTTGAGAGGACAGCATAGCAAGGGCTCTGAATATTTAAGGCATGGTGAGTTCTGTGGGGTTTCTGTGGTATATTTTTTCATCTTACCTGTGATGCAAGTGTGTCTGAAGTATTCCAGCAGTTATTTTCATGTCAAGTGTAAAAAAGTCCATGTATCTGTTGATTGAAGAGAAGAAGAGATGCACTAAGGAAAAAAAGCATAGCAGTGAAAATAGATAAATGCTTGGTACATGGCTATGTATAATACATCTCTGTTGCTGAGTTTCGATTGTCCTAGAATTTGAAATAGCAAATCAATGCAATCTCCCCTGCAATGTTTCAAAATCGAACTTGATAAACAGTGGAAAAAAAGAAAAAGAAAAAGAAGCAATGATGAAAAGAGGTCCACCTGTGTCTGAAGGGAAGTCAAAGATGCTGACAGATATAAGGGTTTGTAGAAAAAACATGCACCTTTTGATTCATGGATGATCTCCTAGAAGCATGTTCGGGTCCTGTTTAAGGATCCCAGAACAGAAGTGGTGCAGGGCAAAAGAGAGCCTGGCACCTCGTCACCAACAACAGCATGGCAGGCAGGTGGCTTAGAAGTCCTTGTTGGGCTTGTGAGAGGAAGGTGGTGGGGCTGAGTCTTAGAAACAGATTATTTCATTTGGGAGAAAGTGTTCCCTCTTCTAGGAGCGGGACAGTGCTCGCTAGGTTCAGCCAGCTCTCTTTGTGAGGAGAAAAACAGCTGCCTGCTGTGATGGTATTGCTGTTTTCCATGGTGAGCAAGTGACTCGCCTTGAAGTCTGGGGTGGGGGTAAGGAACAGTGCTGCTTTGTTTATTAAATAAATAAGTAAATAAATAAAGGGCAAAACAATGTCTTCTGCAGCTGGCATACAGACCTGACTTATAACATCTCTTGTGCTTTATTTCTACTGATTCATGTCAGCCAGCCAAGTGGGCTCTGCAGGGAGCTTTGTTTCTTAATGAGATGTTAGCGAAGGGGAGGTTGTTGGGTTTTTTTTTTCAGTGAAGTGCCGGAAAGATCTTTCTGGCTAAAATAATGTGATCTGAAAGATAAATCATTGGGCTGGGATCAGGCTTAATTTCTAATTTCCTCAAGCAGGTCCCAGGAAATTGATTTTATCTTCCTTGTTGTACTGGGATGACTTCCGTAATTGAATGGTAGGGCTCTGACTGCTACTTCAGTGTAATAGCCAGATTCCCAAACAAAGTGTTATCTCTAAACAAGTCAGCTTGGTCACGGAAGCAGCCTGGTATTCAGTAACAAGGAGCTTTGTATGGACTAATTTGGCTTTTCAGCTCTCTTTAAAGCCAGATTGGGTATTTCCACACTGTCCTCAAGAAAAGGTACACTAGGATATCCATAAAAAAATATACACATGGCTTGTTTTACAGTTTCTCTTCACATGTACTCATAATTCACAGAATCACAGCATGTTAGGGATTGGAAGTGACCTCAAAAGATCATCTAGTCCAATCCCCCTGCTGGAGCAGGAACACCTAGATGAGGCTACACAGTATGGAGAATTTTTTGAGGAATAAAGGGCGTGATCTGATCACAGTGAGCAACCCAGGATTTGAAGCAGGCGAAGAAGCCTGTGAGTGGTGTCCTTGAAGTTTCTTTGAACATCAGAAAGGAGGAAGAAAGAGAGCTCCATAATCACAAAAGAATTCGGGAGCTTAACTACAACAGAGGATGAGAGAATACTTGTTAGAGCTCATGGACAAAGGACTTTACCGAATAAGTGAGGGGGGGCATTGTGTGTAATCAGTAAAAGCTGACCAATTACAATATTGTTGCTATGCATGTTTCTGCTGTAAACTATGTATATTCTGCTAGAACAGTGAATAAAGGAGACCGACCATACTCATATTGAGATCTCATCGTTACTGCCACCGATTCCACTCCAACACCACAGGAAGGCATCCAGGTGGGTTTTGAATATCTCCAGAGAAGGAGACTCCACAACCCCCCTGGGCAGCCTGTTCCAGTGTTCTGTTACCCTCACTGAGAAGAAGTTTCTTCTCGAATTTAAGTGGAACCTCTTGTGTTCCAGCTTGAACCCATTACCCTTTATCTTACTGTTGTTGGTTATATATATATCCATATATACTTTTTCTTTCATTGGGGGAAGTATGTGTTCAGCACCCCATTTTTCTATTGCTGGGTTGTACTCCGCAGACTATAAACCATTTTTTTTGTTCTTAGTAAAAGTTCAGGTGAATGCTTTGCTGTGAAAAATATGGTGGCATGCCAGTTATTCAGCCTTTTCTTCCTAAAGAAGTTGCTCTGTAAGTTTGTTGTGTCAACTTTCACATCTCCAACATCAGTAATGTTTTTGGTATTGCCAGTCAGAATTACAGGGATTGTTAAATCCCTGGGGAAGATCGGGACACAAATAGTAGCTAATCTGTGTAGCCCATTGAAGGCTAAGCACAAAAACCATCTCAGAAACTGTTTTCTCCTGTTAGCATGAAGATAATTGAAAAAGCTCGTCTTACCTCAGACCACTCTTATTTTTCTTACTGATCCTCCATGTTTTAGTCAAATAAACTCAAGTGCTTGGGTCACTTTAGGGTGACCTGTCAATCTGAGTTTGACTGCTCTTTTGTCTTCCTCAGGCAGCAATGCTGCCAGTTCCCCTTAAAATGTGTTGTTCTCTTGAAGCACTTGACAAAGTCCAGCAGTTCCGCTTCACTTCTTACATCATACTTGTGTTAATTGCTTGTACACCTGAAAAATGGTGTGTGAACGAATCGTACGAGGTTCCCGTACTTGAATTGGCTGTGCGGCTGTACTGTAGACAGCAAATATGCTTTGGATATCCTATCTCTGTACCATGTGGCAAACTGAGAACTGGCTAAAGGAAATCTGCCAGAGTGCTTGCGCTGGAAAGTTGAGTCCCTTGCCCCTTATGGTAACAGATACAGTGTCCGTGCAAACCCCATGTGGATGACTGTCAGAAGTGTGGCTGGCTGGGATCACCTCTCACAGCAGCGGAATAGCCCTGCGTGTTGTGCAGATGTGCTGTGATGTGACCATCTGTCTTCTCAGCATCGCACAGAGAACTGGTGGACTCCTGGTGAGTGTTTCTAAATGTATTCCGTGTGTCTGACTAATACTACGATCCCAAATGCAGGTGTTAGTCCTGTGCCCAGAACACATTCCCATTCCTCTCCAACCTATTCTATTTATTTTCTTTACCTTCTTTTGGCTACAACTCTCCATTCCAACTCCTAGAACATTGTGCCTTCAATAATTGGTAAATCCCATAGAGTACTGAGACGAGTCTTTTTTACAGCCATTGCATTTTCTAAAAGTGGAAGATTATTTTGCAAACAGCAAAATTAGGTCTGAGTGAATGGCTAATAACTTGCCTTAGTTTATGGATTTAGTTAAAGAAGGTATGCAAAGGAGTTCAGAAGGTATACAAAAGAGTTCTGGGGTTCTGCTTTCCCATTTCCCAAATACTGTGTTTGTCTGTGATCACAGCTGCAGCTGTGAGCATGCTGTAGTTGTCATTGCAAAGAGCAGATCATTCATGAAGAGTGGCCAGCATTTCAGGTATTGTTTTTGCCTTGAAGTCTTGACAGAATTGGAACTCAAAACTTCAGTAACAGAGCCTGATTTTGGTCCTTGTCTAGCAGTGTTGAGCATTTGAGTCAAGTCCACTGAAATTGGAGATGACGGCTTTGGGCATTTTGCATATAACAATTCTCTGTCTCATTGACATGGGTAAACCAACTTGCATGTGCTGAGCAAGCCTGCAGAAGTCTTTTGGAAGCTGGACGGCGTTAGAGGATAAAGCACAAGAGTGCCTGGCTGTGTGCTGTAGATCACCTTCTCCACAGCTATTTTTACACTTGTCAAGCAAATACATTTCTCCTGTCAAACAGCTGTAAGTTTAGAAATATCCTGGCCTTGCATGGTCAGGAGCCCAGAGTGCAGCAGAAATGTAGCAGCTGTAACCTCTTGCATCTCCTGTGCGTGGCCTTTGCTGGGTTAGAGAAGGAAGAGTGCTCTTCTGGCACGGCCATCACAGGACCATCTGAAACGAGACCTTTCAAGGCTGTTGGAGCTGGCTCCAAACAGTGCAGGCTACTGATTGCTACTGATTGTTTGTCTCCTTATGGTTCACCCTTGCTCTGATGCCACACAGGCTGCCAGTGAATTCAAAATAGGGACTGTCAGATCGGCACATCTAATCTCTTTGGTTTCCTGTCCTGTCTGTCAATCTGCTGTCATTCTCTTGCTTCTTAATATATACGCTGCAGGTTTCTTGAGGTCAAATCTATCCTTAGGTTCTGGCATTGTTTGCTGTGGTCTTAGTGTGTGACACTGCTTTTTTTTTTTTAGCAGTTCTGTAACAATGAGTAGTAATGTCTCAAAGACCACCGACCTCTGACTTGATAATTAAAATAACTGATCTGGGCCTCCTTCATGTGTCCACAAAAAGAATCTTTATTTCCAATAAATGAAATAATAGACTAAGGTTGACTTGATGCATCTCAGTATCTTTAACAAGCGCTGAATGCTCTGGAGCAGCTCTAATGCTGCCTGGTAGCTCCTAAAGCTGACTTGGTATAATGCCCTAATGGAAACAATTCCCACAGCACAGCTACCTGCTTTGCTGGCCTTTTCTCGGGGAACCGTAAAGCATTAGCAAGCAAGGTTGGATTTATACAGGAGCTGTGTGAGCCAGACGTACAGTTAAATAAGCCAGGTTGTCCGTTCATATTATAATTATTCTGCCTTTATCCCCTTTCTGTAAACTGTTTTTTCATGCAGAGCTGCTTTTTCTTCCCAGCAGAGCTCAATTTGTTTTTTCAAGTCCCTGGCTCACTGTAAGCATTCAGCAGTTCTCCTGTGCTCTGTAAGTCCTTACCATGACTTGTTTGTGCTCCCAGCAGCCCAGGCTGCTTGCCCTGGTCCTTCTGAGCCGTGGACTTTGGATATGAACTGCTTGTCTAGTGATGTGTAACAGTGCCTTGGTGATGGTTGGTTTAGCAATTACTGTTGTCTTAGGGCAGGATTCAACAGAAACGTTTGGTGGAGTGAGGGTTGTGTGTCTAGCAGAATGTTTGCCTTGTTTACTCTCAGAACATATATCTTCTTAGCCCCGAAATCACCTTCTTTCTCTTTTTACTTTTAAGGTTCACTTGTGAGAGAGACATTATTTACATGTCCCGTTTGTGACCAGTGACTTAATGGCGTACAGCATATAGGGATAATGTGATTTTGAGAACAGTTTTCTGTTGCTTTTCCTGAATTCAGGCATGGTATCAGAGTCCTCTAGAGACACAATAACCTTCTTCTGCACTCCAAGGTTATGAAACTGGGCAGAAAACAAATAGAACCAAGGGAAGCACATAGGTACCTTATCATTCAAGATCTCCTGTCTCCTCTAGCACAATTTATTGTGTAGTCTTGCTGTGTCATGTTGTCCTTTAGTCTAATTCACTTAAGTTGTAGAGATTTGCCAGTGTTCTTGGCACTAGGCAAAACCACAAATCAGCACCTGACCTGAGAAATTTTCCATGTTATGTGTGCGGAGAGATGGATTATATCACATTACAGTCAGTTTCTTTTCGTAAAAATTCACCCTCAGGCCCAAAGGAGCTGTGGTATAAGAGCACAGCTGAAATGCTAGAATGGAAAGAAGTGGGTTTTATAAATGACATTTTAAAAGTAGTAGAATCTCCCGCCTCCTACAGAACTTAAAGTTGCATTACTCACTGTGTGTGAATCATTTTTTCCAGGAGAGGGGTCCAAGAGGGAAACGTGCCAAGAAATCGTAATTGTGACAAAATCGTTATGAAGGTTCTGGTCAAAGGGTAATGTTTATTTCTGACACAAAGTTTCCTCTTCTGCCTAGCTCTTCCCTTAGTTTTTCAAGCAGCTTTTGGCAGGAGTGGGTGTTGTGTGAGAAGGCTTCGGGCAGTTGGGGTTTTGGTGCTCACTTGCTGTTCAGAGCAAAGTAGGAAGGTCTGAGTTAGGCTGGTGTAAATGGAAAGTGGGGGCCCAGCCTGGTTGAGAGGTCTGAGTGAGGTGGAATAAAGCTGGAGTCAGGACTTCAACGATTTGGGTTCAGCTTGTGCTGGGAGGGTGGGAGGGGGCTGCTTGCACCAGTTGTGCCTTGCAGATTGGATGCATTTTGCTAAGTGAACTTATTCTGGAATTCATTTTTTAGCTAATCCTTTTAATTCAGAAGTCCTTTCAGCCCCTACAGCTACAAGGGAAAAAGAGAAGAAGTAAATATACTGCAACCTTTTCAGCACCTCGTATACAGTATGCTGAATATAAACTCTGATTTTACAGTTCTCCCAGGAAAAGGAGATGATGATTTCCAATAATATTTTTTAAATTTATTTTCCCAGACTGGAATTTTTTTTTGTTCATGGTGTGGTTAAGGAGAGCACTATCTATGATTTTGGTGAGTGTTTGTCTATTTTGCCAGACCAGGAGGTCTCAAAAAGAAAAAAAAAAAAAAAACAACATAGCGGAAACATAGGAGCTTTTCCTTCACTATTCACTTCTGCATAAATGTGCATATTAAGAGGAACACTTGTACTGGCATATTTTTTCAATCTGAGGTTAATGATGAGCTTTTGCCAAGCATGTTCCAAGCACCATCAGATTCCAATTCACAGCTTAATGTTGCAAATAAACTTTCTTTTCATGTTCACAAAAACAATAAGTATACACACCTTTTTAGTCAACAAGCTGCAAGAGATTAGTCAAGCAGCTGGTTTAGGTCAATTGTGTCAGTAATAGGCCTTTTTCATCTGACATCTCTGAATTAAACTCTACGGGAAGCAATACAGCTTCATTTATATTCTGGAGTCTGACTCAGTGCTGTCATTAATCCTGATAGGCTTGTTGGGGGATATGAAATTCCTCCAAGAAATGCTACTGTCAGAATTTTAAAAGTAAGTTGATTTTTGTGTATTTTTTAATAGTTAAGTCACAGAATGAAGAGTCAGTACAAGAGCATTCAAAAGCTACCTCAGTACCTGCCAGGGGCGAGCTCAGCCTTCAGGCCACCCAGAACTTTTCCTAGGCAAGAGGCTGAGATGTGACTGCATGGTTTTTATATGTAGAGTAAGCATGAGTTTGCATAACTGGGAATCAACCACTTAAAAAAAGGCAAGTGCAAATACTTCCGCACTTCATCACGTCATGTCCATATCCATTCTTATTCTTTGCTGTATGTCAGCATTCTGCACGGGGCTTCTGATGGGATTTGAGTAGATCTGTGTCAGATTTGAACTTACAACAGGTTATATAGCCATGCTGTACTTTGGTTTTGCTTTTGTAAAATGGTGATGCCAGAATTTTGTTGATAGCTCCCTGACATTTTCTGCTGGAAAGCCCTGCAGGAGCTCTGTTTTGCCACATTTCAATTTGCAATATTTTACTTAATGCTTAAGTAATTAGTCTTGGTTCCAAAGATGCCACTGGAACTAATTATGAGTATCTACACTTTATACATACCGAGTGACTATTTCAAGGCTGAGGTCAGTGTCATTGTCACGGGTCTGAGGCACCAATATAGTAGAGTCTCTTCAAGACAGTGAGATTTATTTTTGAGAGCGTTAGCTCCTAATCAGAAAGGTCCTGTGCTGCTTCAGAAAGCAAACAATACCTTTTTTTGGTGGTATCAGGCCTTTCTCAGTGGTTATGGCTCTCTGCAATGTGACAGTGTGTCTCTTGGGGATGTCTTGATGAGTAGTCATTTGATCCTTTCCCTGTTCTTGCAAAGCTTGTTCCATGGGGTCAAGCCTGTGACATTCCCGGTAGAACAGAAAGAATAGATCTTATAGAAATGAAAACATGAGATCTGGGGAGTCTTCACACCTTGTGAAGAAAATTCAAAATATCTTCTGAATTTGCAGTGATTCCAGATGATGCAACTTTCTGGCTCACCTTGTCCAGAGGTGTTGTCTTGGGAGAAGGGTGCTTAGTAAGACCCATGTAACAGTAACGATGAGTCTGAACCAAATAAATTTCTACCCAAAATAGCATAAAGTGGAGCCTAAGGCATAGAGCTCTGTAACTCGGTCCTTAGAATTGCTGAGAGTACTTAGCCTATTTTGTTGCTTTGTTAAACTCTGAGAACGGAAAGAGCTTTCCTACATATGCTTTTCGTTATGTTTCTGTCTTCTTTTCCAGGACCTTAGAAGTTTCAGAGAAACAACATTATTTATGTGCTCAAGAACCTCTGCTCATACGCACACCGCAGGGCTCAGAGAAGGCTGATTTGTATTCATAAACATCTTGGGTACCTTTATGTCCTCCCAAGTGCCACTGTTGATTTAAATATTATTTAAACATAGCTGCTGCTTTAGCAGTGATGGTGAGGGATGGGCTCCAATGGCTTATGGGATTCTTCCAGCCCCAAGGTTCCCTCCCGTCACCTTATTTGCTAATACAGGGAATGAAGGTGTGATGGGATCCTCAGGCCGTGTTCTCAAGCTTGACTCCTGTCTCCCACTCGCTTTCACTAACATGAGGCATCTATGTCTTTAAAAAAGACAGGACTCAGAGTTCCTGATGATTGAGAAATGAGGTAGGTTTTGTCATGTGAGCCTGGTGTCTGTTCATGTTACAGTTACTGGGGGTCAAGTCAATGAAAGTAATAGAAAACTAAGACAGCTACAGTTAAGGCTCTATAATAAGAACTTACAGGTTGAGAAATCGTGCAGTTGACCCAGGTTTATATTATGAGAGGAAATGGCCTCAAGTTGCGCCAGGGAAGGTTTAGACTGGATATGAGGAAAAATTTCTTCACAGAAAGTGTTGTCAGGCATTGGAACAGGCTGCCCAGGGAAGTGGTGGAGTCACCATCCCTGGAGGGGTTTAAAAGATGCATAGATGAGGTTCTTAGGGACATGGTTTAGTGACAGTGTTAGGTTATGGTTGGACTCAATCTTGAGGGGCCTCTTCCAACCAGAATGATTCTATGATTTTATACTGAATTGATCTTTTTTTCTTATTTCTACTTTTTATATATGTTCAATCTACCTTTATTCTGGGTGGGCTTGGGTGTTTTGTGGATTTTTTTGGTGCTTCCTGTTACATGTGATTTGCTGCTATATCTTACATGAACTGGAGACTGTTTTAGCACGCTTAGCTAGGTAACTTTCAGGCATTAGCAAGCCAAAATTTCCCCTTCCATGACTGATGCTCAAAGGGTGCGAAGCGTCACCAGGAATTGTGAGCAAGAAGCTGCCATTGTTGGTGTTCTTCTCTTAGCAGTCTTGCTGTCTTTCTGCCCAGATGAGGGAAAATCATCTCCCTGACTTGTTCCTGTTCTGTTTTCAGTGGAGTATTTTTATGTACATCTTTGGCTACTTGAACGCTTTTATGTTCTGTTTGGATGCTGCTCAACACTTTTAAGTCATAATCTCTTAATAACTAGTGACAAATGGCATAGAGCAGTATAAAGAACAACGCAGTGCTGCTCTGAATGTCCTCTTTCTTGCGTAAATTGTGTTCCATAGTCTGCA
Organism: Pampusana beccarii; assembly: GCA_013399365.1. Lineage (NCBI taxonomy): Eukaryota > Metazoa > Chordata > Aves > Columbiformes > Columbidae > Pampusana > Pampusana beccarii. The sequence continues at coordinate 8,682 of VWYH01009825.1, read as the reverse complement.
CCTAATGGAATTCACTTCTGTAGGTGCGGGAAAAACTGAAGTAAGCTGCCTTCCTTTTCTAAGTGCCCACCTACAAAATGAGTTCCTATTATAACAGCTTTGAAGACCCATTCTGCCTGGGATCTTACTTAGCTCATTTTTCTGTTGGGTTTTGTGGGCTGGTTTTTTTTTTTTCGGTTGTTGTTTGTTTGATTTTTGTTTTTTGGGTTTTTTTTTGATTACCTGATTTTGAAGACACCATCAAGAAAAGAATTAACAAACTTTCTATTATAATCCCAAGTTCAATTTTGTTCACGTATTTCACATATTTTCTGTATATATAAAAGGAAAACTGACCTTCAGGCCTGATGAAACCCTAAGAGTTAATGGAAAATCTATTCTCCTAAACACAGTGGGCCTGTGTCAGGCTCTTTGATCTAGAATGCTTAGGTTACAGCAGGGAGAACAGAATAAGATGGAAAAGTGTAGAAAAGATATAAGGAGGTCTCTTAGGCTCCTGACTGAAACTTAAATCCATTTGCTGCCCTATCCTTTCCTGGCATTTGCCTTTGTAGAGCATTTGGAGAAACGTTTGTAAATGGAAAAAGTAGTTCAGAATTTTTTTTTTCCAAGTAACAAAATGCATCTGGTTTTCACTAGTTGCCTGTGTTTTGTTGTTTGTTTGTTTTTTTTTTCCCAGCTGCCTGCTGTCCCTTTTCACTTGGAAACTGTAGCTATGGTAAATTAAAGTATTTGTTTAATTTTTATTCTAAAGAACCAGAAAATATCGATCATTTAGTGATAGTAATGGATTCATTATTTAGACAATACAGTGCTTTGGGAGTAGTTGGAATCTATTTGACCACAGAAGAGGCTGTGGGCGAAAAGTAGTTCTGCTACAGACAAGTGCATGAGATACAGTGTAGGCAGATCAGGACTGGAGATGCAGTAGGGGCATATATCTTGAAGTCATTTCACAAAATCTTTGCTAAACCACACAGCTAGGAGAAATGAGCCTTTTACTTGAATGCATTCAGTATTATTTGGTATTATTACCGAGTGCAGGTAGTTAGAGTAAACAGTCCAGGTCAGTTAAAAGGTGGAAAGAAGCCTGCAGATGATACAGCATTTATTTTGGCACATTAAACCTGCGTCATGACACCCGGTGGGTTTTCTGTGATGATTAAGGACGCGAACAGTTCATAGTATTTATGTTGCTAGTGGAAGAAAAGCCCTACAGACAGAAGCATTACTTCCCCCTGCTGGTGTTTTGTGTAAGAGCAAGATTTGCCCTGGAAGAAAAAAAAAGAAGAAAATCACAGGTTGCAATTTGGTAGCTAGAACTGGCATGGTGCAGCGCGGCCTTCTTACTGGTGCATAAACTGCATGGGGTTTCCTTCAGGGATTCCTTAGGACTGTGTGAAGGGGAGAGACAATACAGTTAAATGTGCAATGACTGGTGGTAACTGGGAAATGGCAAGCTTGTTTGCGAGAACATTTGTGGAGAAGTAAATGTGCAATTTTTTTAGCGCTGAAAGGGCAAAAGGAAATAGCTCTTAATTCTCCTTGTAGATCCGGCTTGGGGAAATATAACAAAATTAATATAACAAAACTAAAAAAAAAAAAAGAAAAAAGGCAAAGTGAAATTAAACCTCTGATTTTATTTCCGGGGATACCAGCGTGTGTAGGAGTTCAGACTGGGAAACTGGGTTAGGTGGAAAGGAGCTGGGCAACAGCAATCATGTCTCTGGCCAGTACAGACAGCAAAAAAGTCACAAAGGCTGGTCTCCTTGGGCTTGCCGGCTGGAAATGGTGGTGCAGTTTTGCTCCTGAATTCAGTGCTGTTTGATGGATCTCAAGACTCTTGCAGGAAGAGGCATATTGAAGATCAGCTGCTCCGTAATCAACTACAGGTTAAACTGAGCATAGAAATTAAATCGTTCAGGCAGTATGCTTTGGTTAACGTCTCTAACGACTGTGGCTTTTTCAGAAAAAAATGCAAAGGAATGTCGAGTTTTGTGCAGGGAGACTGAAAATGAGGCAGCTGAGTACATTGTGCGAGCCAGACATTTTATACTAATCCCCCATGGAAAAGGCTGGAAGCTTGACAGCTTGTTTTATTGTGTGTACAAGTCGTGGACATAAAGACACAGAATATTCTTGTTAATTTGTTTAAATGGTATCATTTTTATGACACCAAAGTGTTCCGCTCCTGTTGGGTTCCAGAGCATCAGGGCAATGCTCCTCCGGAGACCAGTTAATCACCTAACACGTCAAGACCTCTTCCAGCAAAGCTGATTTGTAGGAAATCAAACTTCTAAGTGCTGTTAGCGTTGTAATTGAAAACTATCCTAAGTAGGGGTTTGATCCAGGATTCCCTTTTTCCACAAAAAAATTTCTAACACAGAGTTGCAACGTAGTGATTGAATGTTAAAAAAGATTGTACAGCTGGCAGGTAATTAAAGCACTTGAGCTGCATGAGTTGGCTCTCATAAAAAAAAAATTCTGATAAGTATTTCTCATTATAGAGCTGAGTAAATCATCTCCTTGATTTGTTCACCAAATTAGGAACTCTTTGAATTGATAATTTGTACCTTATCAGCGATGTGTTAATTTTGATATTTTTTTTTTCACAATTGTGTATATTTGACTGAGATGATTTAATACTTCATTCACAATCAAATGGGGTCGCTGGGGAAGTTTTGCAAAAGCCTTTTCTCATATTCTTTCAAGAAGCAGCTATACTTGAAGGAAACGTGAAAAATCTGTGAATCATATAGCCCTGCTCAAAGTTAGGTTGCTGTGGTGTTTTGCTGGCTCCAGAATTTGTGTTGTTTTGTTTTTCTCATCCTATTAAAAAATAATTTATATATTAAATTCTTGTTGTGAAGGACCCAGACCTGCAGTTAGCCTGTCTAGATTGGTAAACACAGCCTCTTTGTATTTCCATCAGTACACAGTTCCCCACAAAATGTGCAAGTCACATTATTTCATTTAATTTCTTACTGCCTTTTTTTCATTTAATCCCTCTGAGACTGCAGCCTTTGGAAAAAGAAGCTGCATGTTTGGTCTTAGTATTTAAGAGTTCCTTAAATGGCTTTTCTTCAGCTTCTGGGCAGGGGATTGGGAGGTTCTGCCATACAGGTCTGTGCCATATGTACCATCCTAATGCCATGCGCTTGTCCTAACATTCAGAAGTGCTCGATTCCCCCGTTTTCAGCTGGGTTTGTAGGTTGGGCCAGCCTTGCCAACCTGTCCCTGGGTCGCTGGCCCCAGGGGATGTCGCCACACAGCTGGGTGCTGCCGCAGCAACCCCTTTATGACATCAGGGCTTCTGTCCTGGGCACTTGGAGACGTAGCACCAGTTCCTGCAGGCAGAGCGAGAAGGTACGCGTGGCAGTATGTTGCTCGTTAGGTCTTCTCCCTAATTTTTTTAAAGCATTTCTTGTCTGGAAAAGCCTATTTGTGCATCAGAGAATAGGGACTCCAAGGAAATTGCTTATCTGAGAGGGGAGGAAAAAGGGCAGACACTTGAGTCTCCTCTCCCTGACATCAGTGTAGATCGAGAGGACCCCGGCCAGGGCGGCACCTGCAAGTTTGAAAGTCAGGCGCTCTGTATTGGATCATGGACGATCTGGTATGAACCTTGAGGAAAGACCGTCCACAGCTGTCGGTTCCCTTGGGTGCATTATCGCAGGATTAATTGCTGTGGGCGGGCAGCACCGTGGGGGTGACACCAAAGCATGACATTGGCAGCTGCTGCTGCCTGCAGGGTTGAAAGCTACAGGATAAAGGAACTTGGTTTTCTCGGGTTCTGGTCTTGCAGAGAATAAGGAAAAGGAAGAAATTTGATGTCATGAGAAGAAGTGCAAAAGATCTGGTGACTGGGTAATAGAATGGCTTGAAAAGGCATGATTACCTTATTGTGCTATGTGAAGCACTGTTTTATCACACCGCTCTTAAAAATCATGCTGTCGTCCACCTGCCTATCAGAGTCATGCAGCTCACTTGAAAATTAAAGCCTCAAAAAAATCGTAAATACTGGGTTTGGTGTATTCACCTACTTAAATTTTTGGTTGTGTTGCTTAGAAATATGATAAAATTGTGACCTGTCCCCAGAACAGTTCAGCGTTAGCTTCTGGAAAGTTTCAGAAGTTGTAAACATAACATCCGCAAGTTCAACTGTGTCCATCCTCTTGAAGATTCCGTGTACAGGCAGCTTGGGAAACGGTCACAGACTTTCGCAGTACTGTCTCTTAGTCGTCATTCACAGAAAACACTGACAGTATCTTTGACCTGGATCTCTGCGCGTACAATACACAGGATAAGGGCCACTGAACCCGATGACTCTTCGCTGTTTTTCCAACAGTGCTGGATTTCTCTTATTTCTTTTTTTAGGAGAGAAAGACGCTACTGCAGCTTTAACTATAGATTCTCACCTCTTTGCTCTCCAGGCTGGATGCCGTGAATTGTTTTCTCTGCAAGAAGTCAGCTCACCATCCAAATTGCAGGTAAGGCCATTTTTATGGCTTTTAAAATTATTGTTATTTAACAGCCTGCGGTGTGTCTAATTAATTTTGAGTGGAGAGGGTAAGGTTCCAGGAGGGCTTGCTGCTGATTCGGCTTTAAACAGAAGTGTCTTTGAGGAGCAGGACAGCCACATAATCCTTCTTGTTTACGAGTGCTCTGTAGCAATAGTATCGTGCTATAATCCAGTGAGTAGCCTGGCCAAGTACAAATTCTGTGTTGTGTGCGTGATATTTCTCCTTTAGGAGAAGGGTAGACAAAAAAAGATTTCCAGGGATGTGACTTTGGCAGCAAGAACAGATCTCCACCATAAAACTGCCCCTTTAGCTTGGGTTGCCGAGGTGGAAGCATCTTTCCCTGCAGAGTGGTCCAGCTGGTGCAAAATTGCACCAAAGTGGAGACCACGGGCTACCAGGACAGTTACTGATTCTAAAAATAGCTTTTTGAGGGTTTCTTGGAGTTTCCTCTGAATCAGCTGCCCCCGGCAAGTAACCAAAACAAGATCAGAGGATTGGTGTGAGCTGATGCAGCAGTTGCAACGTGCCAGGCACAGCAAACCAGCATGCAGACAGTGCACACACCAGTCACCGTATTTCAGAAAAAATTGTGAGAAGAGGAGGTATTTCAAACTATTTTGATGTGGAGGGAATCCATCCTTTCCCCCTCCTCTTTTCAAGCCTGAGATACTTGGTATTTTACTTGGAGTTAGGAGAATTAAAATGTGTTCCCAAAATTATGTGCCTGTGTAACAGTTCTGTTAGACAATCTGCTAACACTTCAAATTTGAACTTAATCAACACAATCAATATGTAAGTAAAGTTGGAAAAAGCAGCTTTGAGAGATTGGCTTGCACTAAATTCACATTTTAACTCCACTGAGTCTGAATTTAGACTTGGAAGGTCTTAGGATACACAGATGTTACTAACTTAATTACTTGTTTTCCTACTCTTCCATACATTCCCAACTGTGTGGTAGCTGCCATTAAAATAGTTGCTGTTGCGAAGAAGTTTTTGCTAAAGGAATATTCTTCTACTGAAAGAATGGTTGTGTTAGGTGTTGTATTCCTAGCTGTAAGGCCCTTGTGATGATGTTTTGCTTTTGTATTTGCTGAAAGCTGCTATTTGCTCATGATTACGCGACTGTAGGAGCCAACCACCGAGGCACCAGTCAATGCCTTCGTCTCGTGTTTTCCAGCCTGTGGTAGGTTTGCTGCAGGCCCTGTGATGAGATAAATTTCACATACCGCTTAGTTATTGGCTTGAGCTCTTCAGTAAATCAAGGGGGCCTCCAGGAAGCTGTGTGAAACAGGGAGTATTGTGGAAATGGTTTCTCTCTGGTGCTCAGGAAGCATTTGCATCTGAGGATCAGTCTGCAGATCTGGCACAGCTTTTATGAACATCTCTCAGCCTGCATATGTGTGTGTGTGTGCTTGTGTAAATGCTGAGGGCATTCTCTTGTAGTCTGATACGAGCCATACAGTGAAAATGTTTATTTGCTTGTTAAGGAAAAAAAAACTATGAGAGCCGTTTTTAAGGCCAAGAAGCTTCTCAGTCAGTCAGCTCTCCTACTATTTCTAATTGCTACTGTTTTACTTCCAACACTAATGAACTCCTTAGGAACGTGCAACGTGTTTGAAGATAAGATCCTCCTCATCTGCTTCTGGAGTTTGAGCAGAAACACAAGGCAAGAATTTACAAGTCTTGTGCACGTACTTGTATGATGTTTTGATAAAGTAACTCCATTGCATCTTGCTTATGTGTATGAAAATTCACTAGCTACTTGCAAAGAGCTTGCTTAGGTAAAGTTGGTGTGCCTGAACCTTTAATTTAAGTATGAGGTAGTCCTTGAGGCAGAGGAGGATCTGGACATCCAGCAGCCCTTGCATCCACAACAGCCCCCGTTGCCTGATCCTTCGATGACACGAAAGAGCGATGCCAAGGGGCCTTTTATTTTCCTCCCACCATGTACACCCCGCTTCCCAAGGATAGCAGCACCTTCTCCCCTTCCCTCTTTGTTTAATTCTTAGCTAGGTAACATCTTTCTGAACTCTAACTTTTCTTCCATAGCCCACTAACCTTGTAGTAAAGGGGGACGATTCTGGCAGCGCAAAGCACGCTTGTTTCTGCTCTTTGTGCTGTGGAAGGATCACACTGCTGAAAAAGAGATGGTTAAGAGAAAGCAACCAAATCTGTGGAAAGAGCAGTTCTTTGCTCCGTCTTCCATGATAAGACCTTCAGCAGCTTATCTGTGCTTTTAACGAGCAATGCCCTCAAACGGGTACCGTCGCTTTTAGTGAGCTGGAAGGTGATGAGGAGCCCTGGTGAAGTTTCCCTTCAAGGTGATCACCCGGCAAGATGACTGCAGAGCTGTTAGGAGAGATGCTGCATGGGTCACATTGCTCTACGATAGTAAATCACCCCATGCCCATTTCCCTTCAGAAAATACGCAGGTTTGGGGTCAACCTTGGTGTCAAATTAGAAACATTGATTCGCAATCTGAAGGAAAAAGTAAGGGGTTTAGTTCTAATGGAATTAGGGTTTTTACTGTTGGGCTGCTGCAACGTTCCCTGGAACTGTGCTCTCGTCTTTCACTAGAGCTGCAGGTGAATTTAAGAGACTTGTCAACGCTGTCTTTTCCAGCCCCCAACAGGTCCAGAAGCCAGGACGTTCATTTCGCCACAGCCATTAGGATTTCACCCTGGATTTTGTGCCGTTCTTTACATCCATTCTTGATCCGGGTGACAACAAAACGCAGCGCGGGGGCGTTTGAAAGCGCCCGAAATCGCTCGCACCGGCAGCGCTCGCACCCGCTCCGGCCGGGACAGCCACGAGCGTCTTCGGGCGCTTCCGGAACCCTTCGGGCGCGTCCGGAACCCGTCGGCGGGGCGGGGCGGGGCGGCCCGACGCCGCTCACCTTGCTCCGAGCAACAGGTCGGGGAGGCGGAGCGGGAGCGGCTCCTACGGAGCCCGGCCGGCTGCGGTGCGGCGGAGGCGAGGTGAGGGGGGCGGTGAGGTGAGGGGGGCGGTGAGGTGAGGGGGGCCGGAGGGGCGGCTTCCCTCGCCCGCCCCGCTACCGGGCGACAGCCGCGGAGAAGGAGCGGAGGGAGGCGGCGGCGGTTCCCCCGGGCAAACAGCAGCAGCCGGCGCTCCCCGCTGCCGTTTGTTGGCCGGAGCCTCCGAGCGGCGTCCGGGCGGGGGTCGGGGGCGGTTTGCGACCACCTGCGCGAGCGCCTGCGGCCCGTTGCGGGGCTGCAGCGCCGTCGTCCGTCAGCTGCTGCGGAGCGCACGGTTGGACGTGCGGGTGCCGAGGTTGCTCAGGTTAACAAGGCGGCAACTGGAAACCGGCTCGTTTGTAGAAAAGTGTTCTCTCGGGGTGGTTGTGTCCAAGTTCCTCGACGGTTTTCCTTGGCTCTTCTGACTGTTGTTGCCTCCCCCCGTTGTGTAAGTGGGATCTTATTAACTGGAGATCTGCCTGGGCAAGGAGCTTATCTGGGTATTTTTATTCAGGTGAGTAATAGCACTGTTTTCACCTGGGCACAGGTATTAGTTGGTCTTATAGTTGGCTGTAGCACTCTGACTTAGAGGATAATGGTAAAGCATATGGGGAAAAGCCCACATTGGAGAAGCCAAAACTGTTGGGATTTTCTGTTGTTCTAATAATCAAAAGTCTTATGTGACTGTGCATTGACAGGTCCCTTCAAATAATTTTATGTGTACAAATAATTTTACATGTAGAAAAGTTTTACCCGTAATAATATTTATGTTAGTAATAACAGTGTTGAAGGGAAGCAGAACTCTTAAAATCCTAAAATCATAGATTAGTTCAGGTTGGAAGGGACCTTCAAAGCTCATCTCGTCCAACCCCCTGCCATGAGCAGGGATATCTTCAACCAGATCAGGTTGCTCAGAGCCCCATCCAGCCTGGCCTGGGATGTCTCCAGGATGGGGCATCCACCACCTCCCTGGGCAACCTGGGCCGGCGTTTTACCACCCTCAGTGCAAAATATTTCTTCCTCATGTCCAGCCTGAATCCTCCTCTCTTAGTTGAAAACCATTACCCTTTAAGAGATGGGTGTGTGTGGTTCAGCCCTCCAAGCAGCTTCTGTATTCCATCAGAGCAGCTGTTTGCCTGGGGTTGATGGAGAAAGGCAGGAAGAATCACAGAATGTTGGGGACT